>VYZQ01002220.1:0-25299 GCA_013400655.1 Mystacornis crossleyi | reverse complement strand
CTGTGCTTAAGCCAGTCAAATGATAAGTTAACCTCTAATTTTAGAGCTAATCCAGAAGTATTTTTGCATTCCTTTTAGTAACCATAATATAGCTTTAATATACACTGTACGGTTCCTCTGATCTATCAAACATGGATCATACATTTCTGACAATCCTCTTTGGACTCATGCTGTGATCATAAGTGCTAGTAGATTGCAGGACACTTTTGTGGCTATATCCTACAAAGCAGGACTGCTTTTTACAAATGCATTAAACATTAATAAAGACAAATGTGAAGGTTTTTAGTGCAGAAGCTTTATTTGCTTGGACATGTATGTATTTTTTATTAATAATTTTTACCATACCACACACTTCTCACTAGAATTTGAGCTCTAAAAATGATTCCTTGGACTTGGTAAATGTTGTTTCATTTAAGACCAAGGGAACAAATGAAAATCGCTCAGATTTACATTTCAGTGAAATTTCATAAGTAATGCATGGACTGTGTTTCACAACTGACTTGTACAGGGCCTTAAGTACCTTATAACACCTCATCACCTTCCATAAGGAAATTGCAGAGAAGAGAAATTCTACCCCCCTTTCTTTTCCAAACTACAGAAAATCTGGAAGAATTGTGATAGAGGCAATTATTGGTCAAGAAAGTTAAAAATGTATATTTTTAATTATCAGGGAATGTTCTGATTTAGATAGTTGTTACTAACCATGGGACATCACAGAAAATACTTGTATTCTTGATGCATGATATGCAGAAGTCATTGTCAGGACTTTTCAGTGTGAGTTTAATATGAAAGGATAGATCCACTGCCAAGAAACATGCTGATGGAAACCAGCTCAAAGCCCTTATGAAAGCTTCTTTCTAAAGCTCCTCAGGTATTTTTCTTTGTTCTGTTAGGATTTGAGATTCTTACTCCAATTTTAAATTGATTGTTTTATCTGACATGAAAATGGTTTGTCCTATAAGCCTACAATAATCCACTATCACTGTCTATTGCTATCCTTAAGTTATTCCTAAAGCACGACCTACTTTTATCATAAATAAACCCTTCCCACCATATACTACTACTACTACAAATACGTTTGTATGTTAACATAATAGTATGTATCACTGCTGACGTTTATTATCTATATAATCCTGCTGAATAGGATAGTAACTTCAATACTTTTTATTCAAATATAACCTCTCTTGCATAACATGTACTAGGTTGCCAGTTTAAGTTCTTGTGTGCATAATCTACTGCAAGGTTATAAAAACCTAGAAGAAATGCCAAACCATAATCAATGAACAATGTGTGCACATAGATGCAATATGAAGAGGAGAGAAATTAAAGATTTCAATGACAGCTCTAAGCAGCTACTGTTGACATTAGAAATGCAAGGATTAAAACGATATCTGCATTGAAATGCTAACAAGTATGATGATTTAGACAGTGTGCCCTGTTTCTAATTATTATTCATAGCTTGCCTATAACATAAGTAGTTGTAACCTTTGTGTGAAGAGCAAAGTCAGGAAATGTTAATCCATGGGGAAACCATCACTTCTCTCCAACTGCCACAGAGAAACTCTAGCTGAAATGATTGCTCTTGTTCTCCAGTTCAGAGAAAAAACATCCTCTTTATGGTTAAATACCCCCTTTTATGCTGTGTATGTATTAGTCAAATTGATTTCCATGAGAGTTCTCTAGGCTTGTACAACACTATCATTCAGTGAATCTACAAAGGGAGCTGGAGAAGGGCAAATGAGAAATGTTAGAAAACAGATCATCTGAAAACCTGGAAATAGCAATTTTACCAAAGCTGGCAAGACTTGAGACAGGGGAACCAATATACAGGTTATCTGGAAAGAAAGTGTCTGGTGGGAAGGTCATAATTTGAACTTAAACTTCACTTAGAGCTCTGGTCTTCTCTCCTACAGGCTAGTCACCTGTCTAAGGCCCAGTGTCACTTGCTGGGCAGGAAAGGGCTTCTGGAGAAAGGTCTTAAGAGTGCTTCTGGCAAAGATTTGTCCATAATGCTTATGCACATGTCCTGCCCTCTCAGGGTCTGTTCTGGCTACCTTTTGAAACCTTCTATAACAACCACTCCTTGACATTTTAACATGACTTATAGCCAGTAGTTTCAGCTAAACTGCCATGGGTTTTGAGTGCTAGGACTGGAAATGATTAAGGAGAGAAATAACATATGGCTGACTGCAAATTGCAAACAAACTTTTTAAGTGAGTAGACATCACTCTTTGTTAGTCTGATCATAATCCTCAGAGCTGTTGTGCTTTTGCTGCTCCCAGCTTCATAGTTACTTCACTGTTTTTTGCTTGAAAGGTTCAGCTTCAAGTAAGTAACGACTTCTTGCCGATTTTCATATTGCTGCACAAGAACTTGTGATTTATTTTCATGCACATCAATGCATGCTGTTGCCATCACAATTGATTTTTGCAGTTGAATTTTTTTTCAATTGGATCCATCCTGAAGACTCCTGTTTTTAAGTGTTGCGCTGCTTTGGCTTCTCAGTTGTCTTTCTCCAACATAAACAGAGAATGTTAAGGAATGAAAAACTTAATTTAGAAATTTTTGTGTTCTTCAGTACTCTCTTGTGTATCTCACGTATTTTATACATACATTCTTCAGTGCATGGGCTATCTGCCATTGTACAATGCAGAGGTGTTACCACTGAATGGTTTGAGTTGAGGGGACCTTAAAGATCATCTTGCTCCAGCCCCCACCCTAAGTACAATTCCACTCAATTGTAATACAAATACCTTTAGCTGATGGGAGAATATTAAGATTCCTTTTAACTTTTTATGCAAAAATAATGAAACTACACAGAGGTAACTTGATTTTCTGAAAACAAAGTGTAAGATGGTTCTGAAATCCTAGTTTCAAATTTGCATGTGTTCACGCAACCCCAGTTCACCCAACCCCAATTTCCAAGTTTTGGGCTATGCTACGTAATCCCATTATTTTTATGAGGAAAAGTATATATTGAGTTTGGGCTCAGACCAATCCCAGGCTCTTAAAGAAGAAGGAATAGCTTACTTTTTTTAGAATAGCTTATGGCAATAGCCTATATCTTAGCAATAAATCTTATTTATATTCAAGACGGCGAAATGTATACAGCAGCAATAACAGAGAAAAATCAGTGGAAACTTAAGTGAGTATCAAAGCTTTACAATACAGGTGCAGACATAGGAAAAACTGTGTCTTCCTTGGTTATATTATGTATGATCTGAGCAAACAAAACTCTCTTGAGAACTAACCTCAACAAGTATAGGTACTGGATCAAGGAAGTGAAAGCTTTGATTCCTACACAGCTGCTTGAGATTTGAGCCAGACTTGGTGGCTACCAGGGTGAGCTAAATCTGTGGAATGGAAATGCTGAGCTCTGGGGAGAAAGTATGCTTGAGGAGAAGAAATTCTTCCATGGCTCAGCCTACTTAGAGTGTATCCTGTATTTTAAAAACATATCAATAACTCAGGAAGTGAATCTGTAGCTGTACTAGCAAAATCAATGCTGTGTCCTCAAACAGAACAGGATGCAAATTAGGTCTTTAAAACCACAAAAATAAACAAACACTGAAGAAATTCAGGATCTTGTAATTTTTTGTCATGTTTTATCCCTAGCTGTTACTTTGACACTTCACAGACTGTTTTTGAAATTTTATTTTAATTGTTCATGAATTATTTTCACTTGACACCTTCAGATTAGGTTGTTATAATATTTTTCTTAATACTCTTTTATTAATTTTTTCCCATTAAATTGAACACTAACAATTATGTTTAACATTTATTTTTATATTTTCAATCCCAAAACATGCAGATGGCTGTCTCCTTTAAAAAAAATGCTCCTGGAATGGACTTGATATGTTAAATTTCAACTTGTAGTAAATTTTTACAGTTGAGTTATAAACCTCTGGGAAATAGTGGGGTGGGTTATCACAAAAATGCTAATACAACCCTAACTCCAGCAGTGATGTTGTAATATATACATCATTAAGTTTCCATTCTCATGGAACACTTGGTGTACAGAATATTTACATTTATAGTACTATAGTGTCCCTTCAGGTAACAGCAAAATGATAGTTTCATGTAGAAAACTGTGACATTATTCTAATATACACATACTGATTTAAGCTCAGAGAAGCTTAGGAGTAGGAGTGTCATAATGCCTCCCTATATTAGCCTAGAAAGCATTCCACCCCTTTTAACTGTTAGTTTAGTAGTTGCTCAGAAAATGCCGATAATTCAGAGGACTTTTTATCCCTCTGGCTTCTACAGTAATTGCATCATACTGGGTAGGTTTCTTTTTTTTTTTTTTTTGATTAAAATCTAATATTCAGACTTGCTTTGTGTGAGGTTCAAATATGAAATGCTTTTTTTCAATGTGTTTTTGCTACCTGTTTGTATATTTACCAGTTTATCTATGTAGGTTTTATACTAGGTGTTATTTACCCTTAAATGCTCATGGATAATTGCGTAGCATTCTAACCACAGTGGGAAAAGTTGTTAGGGGGAAATTGTTACATTGTTTGGAAGGAGACAATTAGAATACACCCTTTTCCTGGACTTACTTTAAGAATGGCAAAGAACATGGGAAAAAAGGAAAAGCCATTGAAAGAACAACTGTGATCTTTTGTCACTGAGGATGGACATTAAGGAGAGATCCACTGATGAGGGAAAAGAAAGACTCAGATTCACCAAAGTCAACAAAATGGGCAACAAAAGTTTGCATGAAGTCACTTGCAGCATTTGAGCCTGGTGAACTATTCTCCAGCACTTTATGATCATCCTGGCCAGCATGGCCATATTATTTCTGCTTCGCTCTATTGCCTGAAGATGAAGACACATTTATGTTTTTGAAAATACAAGAGGATTTGCCTGAACAGAGTAAAAAGCAAATTTTATATAAGTTACTGAATGTCTTTCAGATATTCTGAATGTAGAGAATAATGTTTGGGTCTGATTTTTGAGGGTTGATGCCAGGACTGAACCTGCATGACTGCACAACAGGACATGTAGGCGTGTGCTGCTTACATGATGCAAGTCAACTGAACAGACAGGTATTTTTCATAACAACTCCCCATGTGTGGAAGCCTAGAAGATAAGGTGGGTGATATGTATGTCTCATACACCTACAGCTGGATTGTTGTGGAGCCAGCCAAGGATTGCTGGTAAGAACATGCTGTGAGAAAGAACAGGGTGTGGCTGGAGAAGGTAAGGCAGCACTGGACTGGGACACATATACTTATTCTGGCTCCTGGAGATAAGCTCAGCACAGTATAGCACAGGTGTAGGAATAAGGCTGAGAAGCAAACATGGGCTGTAGGAGGGGGATCAAGACCACCAAAGACCCCCAAAGCTCTCCAAACCATTTCCAGAAAGGTCTGGGAGAACAGACTGAACATGATAACTAATTTGAATAGAAAGTGAGTGTCATGGTTTGACACTGGCCCAACCCCAGGCACTCACAGGAGTCCCTCTCTCACCCTCCCCTACCACAGCTGGGCAAAAGAAGGGAAAAGAGAAAAAGGATTAACAGAGGCTTCATGGGTGAGATAAGGAGAATGGGAGAAAATATTTCAAGGGCAAAACAGGCTCAATCTTGGTTGCTAAGTGAAATTTATTACTAACAGAATCAGAGGAGGGTAATGAGAAGTAAAATAAGCCCTTAAAANGTTTTGGCCAGCAGCATGTCCATCTTCAGAGTCACCAGCCATTGGCTCTGCCAGACATGTTGGGAGGGTGCCAGCAGCTTCTCACAGGAGCCATCTTTGCAGCCCCCGGCTACCCAAAACCAGGCCGTGCCAAGCCAATACAGTGAGAGAATTATCTCCAGGGCAGGGAAAACTTACCCATGAAATGGTACCCCCACAAATGTGCCCCACAATTCTGGACACCCCACCAGCTTGATTGATGCTAGAGACCGGACTGGTAATTTCCCTTTCTTTTTCTCTTCCTCTCTTTAATACAGCTCTCCTTCTCTCTCTCTTTCTCCCTCTCTCCCCTGCCTTTCACCCTACCTCTTCATCCAAAACTCAGTGCTTGGGCTTATACTAGCAAATAAAGGACTACCATACCAATTTCCATGCCAAGTGTATAGTTTACTAATAAACCCCATATGTTCTTCTTTGGACCCTCTGACTTTTGTGTTTCCCTTTGACAAAAGCATCCATGAACCTTAAGTGCTCCTTTCCTCTTAAGGGTGGAATGCCACACCATGTTGCTAAATAAGTTATATAGCTGCACCTGAGGTGTGAATATTCTGGAATAAACACTGACGTGCAATGGCCCAAGTAAAGGTCCCATGTCTACTAAAGGTAACATCTTTTGTCCTCAAAATGCATGTAGAAAGGCAACAACAGATTGCTTCTAATGGTGAAGAAAGGGCCACGATGAATCTTTTTTTCTGAAAATGCATTTGGGCTAAGACTTTTCCCAGAATATATCTGAAAAGCTATTTTGTAACATTCCAGTGCAATTAGTAATTTACAGGAGTTATGACTGTATCCCTGCAGAGCTTTGTTTGATCCAAAACACACAGCAGTTACCAAGTGCTCTTCTGTAGAGTGCATGCAGCTATAAGAGAATGACATTTGAGTTAATTAATCTGTGGAAATACTGTTAGAGAGAAAGAGACTAATGTTGACGACTTGTCAGATTCTGCTTGCTTTCTGAAAATACTTTTGTGACAAAAGATACCAGCAACAGGCATCAGTACCAGCACATCACCTTGTTAATCTGTTCTGTTTTGTCTCTCTGCCTTCAAAGAGCAATAAGAAATTTTCTGTTGGAATGAATCTCATTTTAAATTAGGACAATAAAATAGGAACAAAAATAAAGCTCCATCAGAGAAAAAGGGCGCATTTGTTTTTTTTCCTGCACAGACTTCACTGAAATTGCTGCTGGTCTCTGCAGACTTCTCCAGCTTTTTAAAACCTTAGCTCATGGCAACAGCCACAGCACGTATAGGTATCTAATTGTTGTTATGTTTATGGTTGCGGATAGAAATTTTCTACTTTAATGAGATTTCCTCTCAGTACTATCACCCATGACTTCATCCTCTTGAGGCACTAAACCTTGAGTTTGTCTCCTTAACTTTACCCTATCCTGCTGAGGGCACTGGTGAGGATGTAAGACATGAAAAGCATGATCAGCATTTCACTTTAGAGGATGTAGGCTTTTACTGCTATAGGAGAGGACCTAGTCATGAGTATATGGGAAGTGTGTTTGGTGGGGCTGGGAGATTATTGTCATTAGAATAATCCCAGAGCTCAGATCTTGCTTTTAGATGTGGAGATTGCCAGCCAGCTGTCAAAAATGACTGAATTAAACAAAAATAGCTGAACTGAGAAATTACTTTAGTCTTATTGCTCAGTCACTTATTCTATTGTGATTAAGCTTTATAATTTAGAAATACAGAATAAAATGGTATGTTTTACACACATTTAAGTTGCGTGATCCTCTGTGACAAGTAGCTTGCACCATGGATTTCATACAGGCTGTATCTCAATCAAAAGCACTATACTGGCAAACTTTGGCCATCTTAACAATTTTGAAAAAAGTTTAATCTGAGGGCAGGTAAGTATCTGATCCTAAATGGGGAGAAAAGCATTAAAATGCACAAATATGTGGAATTTCAAGAAATTATCTATATGGAATAACTTAATGAGCAAATCAAGAGAGTGGGTGTGAGAATACCTTTAGATATTTAGATATTAGTCATCACTGTCTATTGTAACTTTTATGCTGCTGAATATGTACAGTTAGAGTGTGTCCTGGGCATACATAGAGACTGTCTTTTGAGCTTACTTTGGAAGAAAGGAAGTGGTCTTGGGAAGAGAAGAAGTGTGACACACTCCAGTAGCTTCCCCTGTTTGCTCAAGGAGGTTTCCTAGAGATTTTTGTTTTGGAAGCACCTGCCCTTGCCCCATGATAAAATCAGTCATTAAAAAGAACAAGACGAAGGCCTGCAAAGCAAGAGTAATCCACAATCAGGAAATATTAGGCATTAGATGGTTAAGAGGTAATGAGAGAATTCAGATTCTGCATACTGACCTTATGATCCCCATAAAAGGGACCTGTGAGAACACTGGTTGTAACATTTTGGGAAATATGCTTGTCAGCTGAAAGGGGTAATTCTGAATGGCAGTATTACATATTCAGGATCAATGAGCCTGGACTGAATCTTTTTCTTTCTCTGTGTAATTAAAGATTCGGCCTATATCACGTAGGTTGATTTTATACTCTTCATCTTTACATTCACATAGAAGAGAGATGGTTTTCTGCAGTGGAGTAAAAGGATGCACTGGATCTGTAATGGGCTATGAGGTTGCTAGGGTATTGCATGTGAAGGCAATTAATTATTTTAAAAGTTGTAACTGGTCAGAAGTTCATGCCTGATGCTTTCTTAGTGGTATTTATGGAATGCTCTTTTGTAAGGTCGCTCCTGAATTCACTGGGTCCTTGGAAGTTACCACCTTCGGAGTTTTGTCATTTTGCATCTAATAAGTTATTTTCTTGTTTCTTCATAAATGACAGAAAGCAAATTGAATGAAAACTTTGCATTTGAGACATAATTTCCTTCCTCTTGTCACTGCCTTCTAGGTTGTCACTAACATTTATGTCTCTTTGGGTAGTGCCCACCGTAATACATTCCACATTTTATTCTTGCTTGTCTTATTTTCCACCATTCTTCATCAAATATAAATGTGCAATAAAAGTTTTTGAGAAAACCTCAATTTTAATTGCTAGCATGGAATTTCTTTTTAGAGCTCTCTGTATTGATTTCTCGTGCTAGAGAAATTTATTAAGGGGAGGAAGAAGACAAGAATGTGTAGGTTCAGTTTGCATTGCCCAGTACATGAAAAATGGATTTAGTCTATGTGGTTTTTTTTGTTGGTTTGTTTTATTTTAAATAAAAATCATAATAAAGAGGTTGGAATAACTAAAAAACAGAAAAAATCTGAGCTGAAAAAATCATCTTGGACATTTTGGTGTTGGAATTTCCTTTTCCCAAAGGCACTTAAGATCTGAAAGAACAAAGTAAACATCTGGCTGTGGTGAACTCATGTTCAGGAGCAATGACTTGAAATTTACTCACACTGTTGAATATCAGTGGAACTTTTTACTACACTGTACAGGTAAGAATTAATTATCATCACAGTTTCTTAGCAAATTTTGCAGAATGTTTAACATTTTGATGGGGCAGCCCCCTGCATTTTAGTATTCTGTTACCATCTTGGTGAATTTGGCAAGATGTTAATCCTAAAAAACAAATTAATCTCCCCAAAGGGAGGGGAGAGAACTCCATAGGAAATGGATCCAACTTCATCTGCCATGCCGTTTCTGTTTATATCTCACTTTGCCTTTCACAACAAAGTTGATACTTTTTACTAGTTTCGGAAGGTTATTTGCTATTCTGGAGACAATCAAAAATCTTTGGAATGACTTTTTAAGAAGCATAGTATTTGAGTATGAAAATTAAATGTGTACCTTCCTTCTTAAACAAATTCTTCTAAACTGCTTATTATGTCTCTGTCAACAAAATGCTTACACGTGAGCCCAACTCTGTGGCTCAATGCAGAGTATTATGTGGAGGCATTCTAAGTGGAAGAGAGAAGGAACAGAGTTGTAACTTTTGTCAAAAATATTGTCAGGAAATTATCTCAGGTTTGAAATGGAGTGAGAGAGAGCAGGGAAAAAGAGGCATTTGCCACAGAATATCTATTACCTTAGTGAAAAGGTCAGTGACCTTTGGGATTGAGGATCCTGCTTCAAATTCTAGCCTTAGAACAGGCTTGCAAGCTAAATTTTGAAACTGAGTTATCTTTTTATTTTTCTGCTGCAGACTTTCTTGTGTTTCTTAAAACGTGATCGGAAAATTGTAGATGGATGAACTGCAAAATGTAGACTTTTCTTTGTGAATCACCTCAACCAATTGCACAAGTACTGCAACAGGTGAAACGCTCCGCTGTCTGCAGAGCATGACATTGCTGCTGTAAAATGAAGCATTTTCTCTGTGTATGGCAGGGACATCTGGGATCTTCCTGCCTATTATCACTGAAGTGTTGTAGATACCATCTGGGTAGAATACCATGTTTTTACATCTTCCATTTTATCTATGTATCTATGAAGCTCCCTCTCTGGGAAGTTTCAGAAGATCCTCAACACTGCTGTTCCTGTTTCTTCCACTTCCAGCTGGCACTTTTTTACAAAAGGCTTTCAATATACCACATTTTGAGCACTGTGAAGGCTAACATCAGGGAAGATCATGGATTTTATACCCAGAAGCTGTATTCTCAGTTATTGTCATAGTAGAGGCATGTACAATATATTTCTAAAGTACTTCAGAGACCAAAGCTGACCCCTTCTGGGATAACTTGCTGAAAGGTCTCTCTAGTGTCAGTTTGTCAGCATAGTTTTCTTTCTGAAACCTGTAATTGAGAATGGGGGGAAAAAGTACATTTTGCAGTAACTTCTATAGAAATGCAAGTACCAAACTAAAGGTAGCAGTGAGCAAGATTGCAATTGCTAGTGGAAGATGGCTTGAGAATAAATTGATTTTAAACCCAGCAGTTTTATAGCTCCCTTCCTCAAGATAATAAAGACTTGGTGTAGGTTGCAAAAATTCTATCACAGCAATAAAAACTTTATAAAAATATTTGAAAACGTCTTATTTTATAGATATATAGCTGTGTAAAATATAGTTACAAGTGAAACATATAATACTAGTTTGAATATAACATTCGACTAACATTGCTGTCAGTGAATAGTATGTCAGCACATACCCTAGCAGGTTCATATTTTGGATCTGTGCTTAGTTTTAGTCTAACTCCCAATATCATATCTAGATGAGTAAATATATATTGTCTTTGAGCCCACAGGCATTTTTATATATGTACAGAAAATACTGCATTGTTATCTCCCATTATTCCTGGATCAGAAATAATTTACTATTGTGTTCCCTTTGGTCTCTCTTGATCAAGTAATTGAAATTATTTTAATGTATAAAGAAATGCATGTACAGTGGAATCCCCTATAGCTCATATTTATAGTTTAGTGGGGATATAAGAAACTCAAATTTAAGTGTCCACTCTCGCCTTGCATCAAAAGTTTAAATCTTCATTTCACACATAACAATAACATAGCAATTACTCTAACTGTAAATCTCCTAGTGTCTTTGGGATTGGAAGTGTATTTGTATCTGTATGGTTATGATCTGAACTATTATCTCAGATTTGAAAAAAGATTGTCTTTCTTGCTCATCTTTGGAGGGGCAGAATGTTCTCTGTGGTAAAAAAAGGAAACTGTTCTACATCTTCAGTTAAGACTGACTTTTTCTAAAGTGCAGAAGTTGGTCAATTTATTACTAACGTAATGCTTGAACTACTTGTTTGTCCACTTGCTTATTAACTTCATCAAGAACCTCCTAGTAGCAAAGTGTCAGCTGTGTTCTGCATATATCTCAGCACTCACAAAACCTGAGCCTTCATCATTCTTTGCCACACAATCTATTTTTACAGGCATTTTATAGTCTCCCTGCCCAGAGGAGGGAGAGTCTAAAATTAGACTTCTAAATTGCTCGGTAGGTAGGGATTTTCAAAATCTTGTAGTGACTCATAATCAATTCCTATTAAATTAATTCAGATTTCTAAATTTTTAATAAAAGAACACTTTCAAACACTGGGCAGTGGGCCAAATAATAACCCACTGCTTATGGACACTTTTTTGGTAGAAGAAAGACTATTAAGAAAATAGTATATTATTAAGTTATGAAAAGTAGAAAAAAATCTGTTATGAGAAATACAAGGCAAAATGCCCTCTCCTACAGACTATTATGTTCAGTGTCAATAGACTACATATCATTTAAACAAATAGGTGTAAATATTAAAATAAAATGAATTTTCATGGAAAAGAGAGTACTACACTTTAACTTAAACCTTTGAAAAAAGTCTGTAACACAGTTTTAATATAGCACCCGAAACCTCTTCATGGAATAAACTGGAAACATAGTATATAATTTCAGTAGTCAGTCATCTGACAGCCAAAGACCAAGGGAATTCTTGTTTGTTAGCCTTTTTATGTTTTTTTTTTTTTTTTTTTTTAATACTTACATGAAAGACTTACAAAAATACCACTCTTAATTCAGGAAAGAACATGTTCATCTGAATCCCACCATTTCATGCTGAGGTTGTTTAGTTATAAGGCAGAGGCAGACTACTAAGTTGCTCTACTTTAGTGTTACTATTTTGGTTTTCTTTACTCAAGGTGTTTTTCAGGTTTCCTATAATAAATGGAGCTTTCCCATGCTTTCTCGAGGGAATGGATGTTTTCTGTGCTTTGCTGATATTGTGGAAATGTAGATGGGAGTTAGCTACTTAGTAGGATTTTCCCATCATAAGTTTGCCACTGTGTTAGGTGAAGCAGTGACATTCTAAGCATTAGGAGTTGCGTACTTTGAAATCACTCTTCTGTTTTATTTCTTGTCTGCGTTTTTGCGGAAAGTCATCTTTTGTATCTGATATATGTTTTTATCTTAGAGTAACCACTTAAGCAGAAAATTAGCAACTACTACATGAAAATTATTTAGCTATAATTAATTCAGTATTACAGAAACCCTCCAACTTTGGTGGTGATGTGTTTTTTGTATTCTTCAACATTCACATTTTATATGAGATTTGCCCTTCCAATTTTGCTTAAGTACCCAGTATTGTATAACTGAAGCTATCCTTTATACTTTCTATTGTATTTACCTTATCTTTTCAGAATGCCGTAATGGTCATCTTTGCAGTTCAGTAGGCAGACACTTTCTGGAGTTGACCGGTATTTCTGAGCACAGATAATGAATTGAGGGAACTTTAATCCTTGGACTGTTGCTTGAATTCCACATGAAGTGCGCAGCTGCTGAAACTGTATCTTTCATGCACAGTATACCATGTTGAAGGACCCTTTGAATACATTAACTTGTGTACAAATGAATGCCTACAGTGTAGTTACTTAGAAGAAGACCAAGGCTTGATTTTGTGTTTTATCACACTGAGAAATTGCAGGATGCCTTCAGTCAGTTCCATCACTTTTAGAAAAACTTGTATTTTAGGGGAAGATGGGGGAGATGCATATAAATACTAGGCTGATTTGCCTTCAGTCTGATGAAATATGGGCAGGTACTGCAGAGCTCACCCCTAAAAACTGAAAAAAAAAAAGTGTCAAAGTTTTTGTATAAAAATTGCATAGGACAAATATCAGGAAGGGGCTGAGTTGATCTTGAAATGAAATTAGACTCTGAAAATTATCTATTCTCAAACAGCTGCTTGAATTCTGTCAACAGCTTTGCTCTCAGACCATTTTCCAGTGATGGACATCAGCAGCACAAAAAGCACTGTCAGAACTGATTGCAATTGCCCCTTGTTAACAGTCTCAATAAAAAGAGACTGAATGCGCCTTAGGACTAGGTATCTCTTCTCTCCAAAGGTGGTCGTGTCAGTGGATGCTGAAGAGCAATAATTTGTTGATTATGTGTATGCTATCTGATGTGAAGAGTAGAGTGCCTCAGGCTGCAAGCTCCACCAAAAGGTGTCGGGCTATTGAGTGGAGAGCAACAAATAAAAAATTGCTCAAATGCAAAGCACAGAAGCAGTAAAGCCTCATTCTGCTGTCTCAGTACTTCTTGTCCAGTCATTTATCCCCTGTCCTCCCACAGAAGGCATAGATCTGGCATAAGCACTGTAGTGCTTGCTGTGTGGGTGACTGGAGAAATATGTAATTGTGTGCTCGCACTTGATCCAGGCCACATTTGTTCCACCAGTGGGTCAGACAATATATATATTAAGTAACAACGAATGTTGAACTGTGACTTCAAATGTCCCAGACTCCTTCTCCAAAGCACTCAATTTAAAATTTAGTAGGGTTTAATTTATATGAAATAGTAAAAGCTTTTTAGGACTTAGTAACTGACTTCTGTAGCTATGTATTTCCTGTAGAGAAGACTGATACAATTAAAAATTTTAGAAGAAAGATGGAATTTCAACTGCTTCAACTTCTAGAATTTTTTGAACATCTTCGTTGTTCACACCCTTTTGATTTCAGGGGAAATTTATTTTTTGCCCACAAAAAAAGGAGCAGGGTAAAGATCAAAATGAATTTCTCAGTTTTGAAATCTCCTTCTTCTGGAGAAAAGAATGAAGGAAGCTAAGGAGGGGAATTAAAATTGGAAGACTCTTCTTTCCCTCGGTCTTGCAGAACATGGGCCAAACATCAAAGAAAAAGACTATCTGTTAAGAAAGTTTCTGTAAGACAATTTTATTTATAGGCTCCAATTCTTGCCTCTTCTGATATGTTTCAAGCAGATTTAATTATTTTGGTAATGCATGTTTATTTAAGACCAGGAAGTCCTGAGCTCAAATCCACTATCCTAGATATGGTTTATTATGGTCATTGGTGAAAGGAATGAAATGAATACCAAGTGCAATTTAGGATGTAATCCAGTAGTACCAGTTCAGATATTTCATTCAATCCTACTGGAAAGTTGCTCTGGCACTCTTTAGACATCTTTTAAGAAATCCAGGCTAATAGCCCTTATTGCAAGGGAAATATTTTAGTGTATATAATCACTCCTTGCATAAGGAGCTGCTGTTTCACTACGTAGAAAATGAACTTCTTGATTACTTCTTCGTTCTTCAGCCCAAAGGCACCTTTGGGATATGATTACTTGTGCTGCACTATTTTCGTTAGCACTTTACTACTTCTTTAGTAGTTTAAAGACCAATGTTTGTTTCTAGGAGATCATAAATGAAATCAAACCAAACCAACACATCAGGCTTAACTATATTTACATTGTTAGACATTTTGGCATTTCCTGTGAGGGTAGATGTTGAAATTGGCCACCGGTGCTGGAGTTTTCATTTCTCATCCTTGCTCTGATTTCTTTTCTTCAGAGTGATCCAGCATCTTCAAAAATTGGATTACAAAATTCTTTGATATTGGGACAGATATGATTAATACACACTACAGCAAAAGGCTACTAGGATACTAATATGTATCCTATGTTATAAAGTCTAATAATCGTATTAAAAAGTTATTGCTCTCCCATTTGGATTTAAAAAGTGAAAATTATCTGGTGATATTTGAAAGACATGGTGCAATGCAGCACACAGTATGAAGCATAACGTTATTCAGGTTTAATACATGGTACCAGCCTTTTTCCAGACTGTGTTGATGTAACAGGCCAATTAATTTTATAAAATGATGCATCATTTGTAAAGTGAGATACTTAGGGTGAAGCAATTGTGCCAATGGAAAGACTGCAATTTCAAGGAGCCATGCCCAAATGCTGTTTCAGCATATCATTAATTAGCATGCTACTCCAGACTGTCCCAGATTAATATCTTCTGCTGTGTGTACTGTATATAGCTAGTAATCATGATTGATTACTGAACAGAGTTGTTGTGAACCACTGAAACCATATGATAAACTTGCTGAAACAGAATGGAGAATTTTTCTGTACGTGTTCTGTTAGCAGTAAAATATTGAAGAGTGCGGTCTGGAGTTAGGGCAGACTGTAGTGACTAGCAGACCTTGAATAGAAGCTGTAGAATTTTCTTTGGTTGTTCTGTTTCCTTTTTAATATTAAGATGTGACCTTATAAACTTACACATGAAAAAACAGTGAGAACCACATGTGTACATACTGATAGGAAATGCTCAAGACATTAGGACATTCCCTGCAAATGATGTTACACGAATTTGTCTCAATTCATTCTAATTACAGGCTTCAGTCATCTGAGTGCCTTTACTGCCACTCTCTGTTTCCAGGGATACATTTCCCTTGTTGGGGCTCTTCCATTTTGAATAACTAATCAAACTTCCATTGAACAAGTACTCCAACATGAATTTGTTGCATCTGAAAGTGCTCTAATCACTGTCATACAAACTCAGGCTGCCTCTTGATGTAGTTAAATGGATTTTTAATTTTACAAAGTAGAACAAATCCAAGAAAGAGTTTGAAGGATCTATGTCAAAGTAGCTAATGGCCTGTTTGGCAAAGGCACTAACCTCATGTGGGAAACCCGGTCTGAAATCCCTGGTCTGAAGAGAGTATTCAAGAGTCTTGCAGCCGGGCAAGAATGGCCGAGCCTTTTGGCCACTTACTATTTTAGAGCTGGACTTCCCAAGAAGCAACTCCTTCTGGGAAAGAAGCAGCATAACATGATTAACAATGTTCAGTGTTTTAGAACCCACTGTGAAACTTAGTAACTCCAAACCATTTTTCTTTTGCTCGCCCAGGAAAAACCAAATGAAAATATTTTCACAGGGATCTTCCTTAACAATCCTAATTAATATTTTAGGGTATTTATGGCTCTCTACCAATTTTACGAAAAATAATATCAATAAAAACCCCATGTACTACAAAAATGTAGCCATGACCTCATTTTGTATTTTAGTGTATATTAAAAACTACTCTATGCTAAATTTTGCTGTGAGTTCTTAGATACTGAGCAAAAATATGCCAAGGAATATAAGTATTTCTTATACTTTGTAACACCTACTGTGTGTTTTCACATAGGGCAAACAGAACTTGCCCCTAATTGCTTGCCTATATGTAATTGCAATAGATTTTAGCTACTCTTTTGTCCTTCTCTGCAGTACCTGTGTGGTAATAAGACCCAGGAGGGATGCATAAACTAGCTTGTACTTCATTATGGTCTCCTAATGTATGAAACAGCTGAAACATACCATTTTTACTCTCTGCTGTTCTGTGAAGTGGGAAACATCTAAATGTTCTTCTCACATATGTCCGAGTGGTTCTACTGTGCTTTATGTAACAATCAGGCTGGTTTATTTAGTGCCTTGCTGAGGGGAGCGAATACACTGGGACGTGACAGAATAATAAGTCACAAGGTACGAGACTGCTATATTTGTGGGTTGATTCCAGCATCACCCACCCTCTTCCCTCTGCCTTAGTGAGAGAGCCTGTTTTCTTCCCTCGTGAAACAGAATCTGTTACTTTGGCTGGTCCATTCTGAAGAAAAATTAGAAATGTACTAGAATATGTTCAGTAATTAACCTCCAATGATAAAGCTTCAACTTCAGGTAGAATCTACTCACTATATATAGTGTTTGGTGAGAGTATAAAAATTGTTATGCTCAATAGTAAGGATGGATTAGCAAGGAAAGACAAAAAAAGGAAGATCAAATAAAAAATATGTGCAGATTTCAGTACAAACAGGATACTCCGTATCTGCCTTTGACTTCTGTTTTGGCCATGGAGCATTGCTTCATTGGTATCTCTAAGGAATGGAATATTACCATTCATCCATTGCCACTGTGGACTCTTCTTGTTCCTGCATTGTTTTCTCTCTCTCTTTGAAGACAGTTGGAGAGCTTTAGTGGAAACAGTCCAAGAAAGAGACATGTAAATGTGGACACAGTGGAAATTGTGAGATGCAGATGGTAGGCCTACACCTCTTCTGTCATGAGATTAGTCTAGGACATCAATATTCTATGAAAAACATTCTTTGGAGCCTCATGACTACAAAATATCTTGTGTTAGATGGGAGTTGAAGAACGGGAGTAGGTAGTGGGAAAGCACAGAAGAAAGGAGTATGCAGGATTAAGAAAAGCTCCGAAAATTGTCAAGTAGTCATGGAGATTTGAAGGAAAGGCAAAAACATTCACAGCACACTGTAAGCCAGTTCACAGGAAAGCTTCAATCTGCCTAAGTGCTAAGAAAGCTGGGACAAAATCCTTGTGCCAAACATGCTTAACTGCAACACATAAGGCAATGTGGCATTGTGATGGGCTGTCATGAGAGAACTTGCTCACATATAGCAGGATAGAAGAATGCTTAGCCAGCTGCATAAATTTCATTTTCCTCATTATATAAGATGTCTTCTTACTTTTGGTTTAATTTTCATTTTTCACATTCACCACTCCTGAAACTGTTTTTTCCCTGATATTGACAACACACATTATGCATGCAAAGGAATACCGCTGGCATTAAACTTTCAACAAGGAAAACTGTTCCACTTCAATACTCTAAACCTTATTATGTAGCAGACCAGCTACTTCAGCTCCATGGGAAAAAACTGTGTATTAGTTCCTCCTCCTAGACAATAGGCTAACATAATTTGATATGGCCTTTTAATTTGTTATTTAATCAAGTGCAGGAATATGTGGCAATTTTGCAATAAATTAAAAACACTTTACTTGGAATGTGCAAATTAATCAACCCATTTTTCACAATAAGGTAGCAAGTTTCTTAAGGTCTAAAAAGGTGGATTTTTTTTTTGGAAAACTACATGATGCTTTATGCAATTTCCATATTTTCAGGGAGCAAGATTAAGAGTTTTTATTTTCTAAGTGAAAAAAATCACACAAAAGAAGGGTAAAATAAAGACCTCATAAGGCAATGATTGTCAGTGAATATCACTTGAGTGAGAGGGTTGTGGTATAGTGGAGGCCAAAATCCTAGTTTGTGAATGACACAATGCCTTGAATTCACATACCAGATAGCAGCCTCAGCTATGCAATTAGTAACTAAATTGTGAAGGAGAGATGGAATTTGGAGATCCATCAGGTGCCTGTAGAGGGTCTGGCAGTGCTCCAGTAATTTGCTGACTTCTGAGGGAGATGCCCGTGGGTGTTTTGAGGTGATTTATGATAATACTGTATTTCCCTATCATCTGATTTATGCTCAGAAATCGGTCCTGCAGCTTTAAGCTGGGTCCAGGAGAGGGGGGAGAGAAGTGAGATGAATTCTTCAGTGCGGTTTGTGTTCAAGGACTCACATACTCTCCCCACATGCTTACCACTGCAGAGCCGAGGGAGCACTTTCCTGCTTTTAGCCAGCCTCTTAGTGGAGGCAAGAAAGCTTTTCCCAGGACCATGTTGTTGTCTTCTTCCTCTTCCTCTTCCTCCTCCTCTTCTCCTTCTCCTTCTCCTTCTCTTCCTTCTCGCCCTCCTCCCTCTCCTCCTCCACCTCCTCCTTCTCCTCTGCCTCCTTCGCCTCCTCCTCCTCCTGGAACTGTTCAGCTTTGCTCTGGTCCAAAACGTCACCAGGAGCCCCACGCCACAGCCTGGCTCCAGAGGACCTCAGGAGAAGCCAAGCAGGACTCTAAAAAATCCACCATCTTTCTCCACAATGGAGTTTATTATCTAACATTATTCATTGTTTTTTCTTCTTTGTGCCTGTGTGCACCCTGCTTGTTAAATAAACAGCTGTTTTTCACTTTCCTCCAAGAAATTCCTTTCGAACCTGTGGGGGGAGGGGCTGCTGAAACCTGCCTTCCATTAGAGGACACATTCATCTCAGGACGTTTCTTCCTAACTTGTCTCAAACTGAGACAGCAGGTCTTAGTGGGAGGAAGATTTCATCCGAGGATCAATAATCTTTGATTTATCAGTCAAAATGTTGTCTGGTTCTGCTGTACTTGCTTATTTAAAACAGATATGGGAAAAGTTTTAATTCAAAATTAAACCAAAAAATGCTTCCCACACCCCACCCTCCTTGTCCAAAGAAGTCCATAGACAGTACAACAGTCAGACTGGATATTGGAAAGGTAGTTCAGACATGGGGATAGCCAAGGAAAAATCATAGCTCAACAAAGTGAGAAGCAAATGACAGAATAATTAATAGCCAGGAAGTGTTTGGCAGCAGTAGCAAGCAATCTGGAGGTAGCTGTAAGTCTAATGCTTCACTGCCTCTTGCTCATTTAAGACCATTATATGGCTACATAAGTAGTAGTATATGCTGTAAACTGTTTTTCAATAATTTTTATATTTTTAAAGTCAGATTACGGGAAATGCACACCCCCAATAATTATGTATAGCAGATGTAAGATGAGTGCTTATTTTATCCAAAGTGAGAAAAGCTGATATTCCACTGAGTATCTCTAGTTAACAGATAATGTCAATAGAATAGGATGTTATCACAGGATAATGGTCTCCTGCTGCTTGATGAGTGCTGAGTTGAAAGCACAATGTTTATTTTCAAGGCAGGGGACATTGATCCTAGACAACTTTCTATTTCAATGACATTCTTGCTATTACATTAGATTGATGCACTTATGACCATTTTGTTTAATGGATATTAGTTTTGTAAAGTGACAGCTGCTTATTGTGTGACTATTCAATACACTACCTGCAGTCTGAGTGGCTTCAAGAAAAGAACTTGACTGATAAGCATAAAGGGTATAGATTTTTACTTTAAAAAAGGGAACTCTGCACCTATGAATGAGGTGGTTAATTTTTTAATTTTTAATATCTGTGTAGTGGTTTTGTTCACATTTTCCCCTTCTCTGAGATAAGAACAGGGAGGAATGCAAAGCAGGCACCAAACTTTAAAGAATATAAAGAAGCTTATTGTTACAACTAAAAGTAAAATGAAATAAAAAGGAATTAAAGCAAAATAACCCCCTTTTTTCCTCCAGAGCCTCCCCCATCCACCTATAATATAAAGACACAACCTTAAAATTATTTCAGTCAGTTTACCACTCTATAGCGGTCTTTCATCAGTCCATTAAGGGAGAGGAGTCTCCTTTGCACACACGATGGAACTTTTCCACAAGAACAATCTTCTCATGGCATCAACGTCACAGCACAACAGCCACCTGGGATGGGTTTCCGATGGCATGTGAGAGTCCCTTTCCTCGATTACAGCTTTTTCACAACTGTTTTCGAGGGCTCACTTTTAGCTACTGGGGTGCAAGTTTAAGGATGAGCAATTCCAAAAAAACAAAGGTTCTCTTCACTTATCTCTGGGATAAGACCCCCTTACTATAGAGAGAAAACCTGGGAAAAATTCCAAAATCCTTCCATAGGTAGTTTTTCTCCTCTAGAAGGGGACGACGTAGGCCCTCCTGCGGGGCCTCGGTTCCTCTTTAGGAACAGAGGTTTCCTTCTTCACCTCCTCTATCCATTGTAGCACAGCCACTGTTGCTTGTAGCTACAGTTAGAGAGCTCTCTCCCTCCAGCGCTTGTCATGAAAATTACAAGGGAGTCTCTAATATATCATAGTCCATCACCATAGCTTTACAAAAGAATTTCAGCTTCTAGAATCTCCTCTATCTCTTCTTTCTAGGCTTCAGCCCATTCTTCTGTGTCTTTGCTTGTCCCTTTCCCTTTAACCTGGGAAAGGATTGGTAGTTGCAGGTTTCATCTCCCTGAGGAAGAAACTTACAGCACTGAAGGGGTTAATTTTCCCATGCCTTTGCAGCTCGCTTTTTGTGTTTTCGCCAAGCAGAGCTGGTATAAAGTTTCAAAGTTTCATTTCCACAGCCGGACTGAAGGGGGGTGGTGGGGAGGGGGGCCATCTCGCCGTGGCCCGGCCCTGCAGGGCCGAGGGGAGAAAGGCCATGGCCCCGTTCCCCGCCGGCATTCCGAGTGGGCCCGGCCAGGCCAGGCCCAGCCCTGGGCCAGGGATGGATCCGGCCGAGCCTCGGTGGAGCTGGGCCATGGCCCGGCCCGGCCCCTGCCAGGCGACGAGGGCCAGGCCCGGCCGACCCGTCTGGCCAGAGTTACCTGGCCGGAGACCGGAAAAGCCAGAGAGCAATTCCCGCCTTGTCTGTCTTTAAATTATGTCTTTACATAGGCGTAACCTTTCTCTGAGTGGCTTAATAGAGCTGTCTATATTCAAATTAGTTATTTGATTGGTTCTATCAGGTTCTGGAGGAAGTTACAACAGCACTTTGCAACAAAACATTGCTTCCTCAGCTGGTGGAGTAATTTTAACCCATGACAATCTGCTATAGAATAGATGGTTTACTTTGCAGGATTACTTTTTGATATAATCCTCAGCAACAGTAATTTTGTCTTGAAAAAAAAAATAACATAAGAATGAACCTTGCTTTGCAAAACCCGATCCACTGAATGTTTCAGCATTTCAGCTGGGAGCTTTTCCCAAGTGAAAACTGGTAATTTGTTCTTTAGAGAAAAAGCAAATAACAAAAATGCTTTCAGTACTGAAATTACTATTTTACTACTCTGGAGTAGACTATGTAACACGTTAAAACCAGACAGCAGATGAATTCCCAAGAGTAAAACAACCTTTTACCGTAAAACACTTTCACTGCAAGCCATGGAGTAAAGTTCTAGTGTGTGCTCTCTCTCCTTTTTACATTCCTGAATATTTTAGTGTCATTACCAAAGTCGAACTTTTAATTTTTTGTACTTTGTTTCACCTTGTAAGAGAAGGGAGAAGGAGATTTTTTTCCACTACACTGAATTTTAGGCCTTAACAGATATTTCATACACACCAGCTTTGCATGTTTTGGTGTTTTGCATGGCTGAAAGTCTAGTGAACAAACATGATTTAGCCTTCTGAAAAAAACCCCAAATCAACCTTATTTGAATAGCAGCTAAGGAAAGCCCTACTTAATTTTTCAAAATTGGCATTGCTTTCATGTAAGTAGCAGTGAAAACAGGAGAAGAAGGAAGAGTATAAAAGAATCTTATCCATATTCTCATTGGGGAAAATGCTTTTCTGCAAATGTAATATCAACTATGTCCAGTGGTAGTCCTATTGATTTTAATTGGTCAAAGTACTCTATTACACTGAAAGTCACAAGGAATGTGACCTGGATGATCTAGTGGCAAAGCAGAGGACTTAATTATTTCTATTTTCCTGTCAGTGAAGTAATTTTGCACTGCACATTTATGATAACGTAGGAGGCATAGTGCATGCTTTTGTACATGTGTGGGAGAAAAATAAGGAAAAGTAATTAGTTGAAGCCCCCTCACATGCAGTCAGGAAGCAGAACATCACTGTACATTTTATTAAATTACATAATTTAAAAAAATCATTCTGAAAATGTTAAGAGAGCTCAGTTTAGAGGGGCACTATAATAAGCAAATTTCAAACTAAAGATGTAGTTTGGATATATTCTAATACAATGTTTAATGGCAGTCAAAAACCCTCAAAACATGTAAGAATGTGCTTGGTAATTTTTCTTTCAATACAGACCAGATATTGGAAAAAGACTTTCTCACACTAGCATTTCTACTTGTTTTTTTTCCTTGAAATCTATAAAGTGATGCAGAAAACACTTTGAAATCTGCAAAAAGACTGAATTTGGTGTAAGAGAGAGATGAAGGCTGGCTTAGGTAATGTTCATACATAAACCATAAGCCAAATTTTCTGCTGATAAGAGTTATTTTTTATTTATAGCAACTGAGAATATTTGTATGATTTTTGTATTATTTTTTTCTCTTAGATGATCGCTTTTCTCAGGTGTCTGTTATCTTTCATAGCTGTAGGAAGTCCACCATTTCCTTTCAATGAAAGGAAAGATATTTCAAGGACTGGACAATGGTTATTAAGGGCTATTTTACAACACATCAGGAGAACTAAAATTCTGGTTGGTTTGACTTGGTAAGGAAGATAATATGTGAGCACTTTATTGCAAATAACTGGTTTTAGAGAACTTCTGAAAAATCTTAAAAGAGACTTTTGAAAATCTTAAAAAAGGACATTATCTGGATTTAAATACCTGTAAGCAGCCAGATGATTATTTTAACTCTCCAATATTGCCACGTATGCAGTAAGAATCATGTTAAAATCATCTGAGGTGACAGGTGGGTGTGTCAAGGTCTGAAGAAACTACAACTATGGGATAAAAGCCCTGAAAACTGGAATTTTTAACTGGTAAGATAATATTTTCTGACAAAATGAGAAATGATTCTTAGCCTGCTGATGATACCACTGTACATGGAAATCCAATAGAAAGGAAGAGGAATATAAAAAAAAGCCTTGGTCTTGTGCAAGGCTTAATCACTTACATTTCTTTGTAGTGCTAGATTTCATCAGTTTTCCTTAGTGCCACAGAGAAGCGACATATTGCCATCTCCTAGGAGTAACTGTAGGGCTCAGTGAGACAGAAGTGTTTCACTGCCTGGATCTACTTTGAAGTTGTTACAGGGTTTCTGGAGAGACAGGGAGATGGTATTTTCTAAACTTTATGCATGAAATGATTTCTGCAATATTTCCCCTCAAGAAAACAGGCCTTGTCTGTAGTTTGTAAAACAAAGAAATCAAATTACAGTAAGAAAATCTGTAACTGCCCAGTACTGATTCATGCTGGGACAGGATGGCCACAAGATCCAGAAAATACTTCATCTGTGAAATGGAGAACAGTGTGTACATATAGGTAAAAACCAGTGTCACCTGATCATGATGGTTAGGAACTGGAGCTCTTTCCGTCCATTTCACATCCTTGGAATAAAAGTGCCTATTGAAAGCAAAGCCAAGCCATTAGTGCCTATGACCATCCTGATTCCAGCTGAGCTGCAATACTCTTGGAACAAATTCTGAACTTGTACGAAAATGGAAGGGAGAAACCAGAGCAAAATTATTTGAGCCTTATTCTCACTGTGGAAAACAAAGAGTGGGATAAGGAAGACTTTTAGCAATCATAAATATATGTGTGAGAGGTAGCTGAACCTGAGCAGAGCTAGATGGAATCGTAGACAATGAAATACTGCATAAAGAACTGTCTGTCTAAGAAACATTTTGCTTATCAGAGAGATGAATTAATTTACTACTGACAAAAATGACAAATCAATCTAACAAGATACCTGTCAAAACTATCTCTCTGTTCACTTTCTTATCTAGAATATGTGCCATAACCCTATAGATAAAAAGAAAGACTTAAGAGAATAGTTGGAAATTAGCCTGATTTGTACCCACATGCTTTCATTTGAGTCCACTGCTATTAAGTGATTGACAGCATAACATAAATCAATTTTTTTTACTTATTAATATGATATGAACTGCAAAAAGATTAAAGTCTCATTTACATAACCTGAGATGAAAAGAGGTGAAATATTGTAATTATCTTTTCAAGCTAAATTTGCACTGCCATTTAAAATTAACCTATGCAAATGACAGGTTAAACCCCAGGAAAGCTCCAGCTCTGTTTGAAAAAAGTACAATCAATTTCCAATCATGAGTGTGTTTTTATGCTAGCCCTTCAATTAGCCACTTGAATCCATAAATACATGCTAATATAATGAAAATTATTTTTTGGCCTTGTTTTGTTTTTGGCTTTTAGCCCCACAAAAGATACTAGGTTGTGAAGTCTGCATCCTTACTTGCATTGAGTAGCACTCTAAATATTACATGAATTATCTGTAGAGTAATATGATATGTTGCTTAGCCCAAGTGAGGATAGTTAAGCACAATCATGTCCATGAGTAAGCTGAGGTTCTGAATTTTTTACAGTTTGTAGGTGTACGGGATGATTTTGGTAAGATTTGCATGAGCAACAGTTTTTAAAAGGATCCTGGTCCTGTTGTGAATCAGAGAAGGAAGGATATA
>VYZQ01002219.1:606-12214 GCA_013400655.1 Mystacornis crossleyi | reverse complement strand
AAAGAAAAGAAAAACCCAACTACAAAAGCTAATGATAGGGAAGGAAGAGAGAGAACAAAGAGACGGGACCTAAACTAATTTAAAACCTTCTCCACTCATGCAGTTATTCATAGACTGGCATTGCAGTTCACAAGACATCTGAGATTCATTTGCTAACAGGAAGGAAGGAAGGAAGGAAGGAAGGGGGGAAGGAAGGAAGCGAGGATATCAATAATAATCTTAGTTTTATATAATAAGGCAAGACTTCAGGACTCACAGATTATATTTTAGTTTAAAAGCTACACAACTCTTTTGATTTTTATTTAGAAATAGATGTAAAGCAGGTATCAACATAAAATATATGTAAGATACAACTTCAGCAGAAGCTTGTGAATGCTTGGTCTGATTTTTGTGACTTGCAGCAGACCAACTAATTGTCACAGGCCTGGCAGAATTGAGGTTACGGGCGTGAAAATACTCAAGAGATTTTACTGTAGGATAATTTTGAGCACAGAGATGCCTTTGTGCCTAACTTCTAATTGCTGTAGTGAAATCTGGATGTGGTACTTTAAGCATATCCCTTTGAGAATATTCCCCAATGCATCAGATTTCCAATTATATTTCTCTTTTAATTATAAATTAACACCTCTTTCCATGGAACCTAAGAGCTGTCCAAGCTGTGGAACTTTATCATATGATTAAAAGCCCAAAACTAAAAAATTATGGAAGTTTGTTTGTTTTGGTTTAGTTTCGTTTGGGATTTTTACTAACTGCTGAGAATTTTAGTTAACAGTTATATATTCTGCCTTTTTATTATGACCATACAACACATTTCCTCAAGTCCAGAATGAGACACAGTCACCTGCCTTGGCAATTTCTTCATGCTTTGCACCTGCTTTTCCAAGAACGCTTATCCCGGAAAAGACTACTCATCAGTGAGCCCATAGCCTTGTTTTATGTAATTTTTGATAAAATGTATATGGAGAAAATACTGTTCGACATTGTGTGAGAGATTTTTTTTCATGTCTCCTGGTTTTGAGTTTACAGTATGAGAAAGGTCCCTAGTGCATTTCAGATTTATCAAAAACCCCAGCCTCTAACAATTTGTATACAATTCTAACTGAAAATTAGCATCCCAGGGCTCAGTAAACTGGGACAAATCAAAATTTTTTCCAAAATCTTTAATAATCTGAGACTTGGCCTGCTGGATAACTATCTATTTTTGAACAGAAATAAAATGAGAGATGATCAGGAGAATCTAACATATTTTTTTCTCAGTCTAGTCTACTTATCAATCTTCTGGATTTGCCAAAAGTAGATAAAGAAATACTTCACTTTACTATTTTTTTCTTTCTTTCTCTACAGCATGCTTCAAAATAGTTATGTATATGCCTGTTCAAACCATTTCTTTGAACAGACTTTTAGACTTTTGATTCAGAAAATGATGCCTTTATTGAAGAGAGAAATAGTAGACAGATCAACAGAGTGACCAATTTAAGCACATGCTGATGCCTGGAAAATGTGCATTCTTGCTGTGTGGAAAATAGGAAATATGAAAGGTGCAAGATGCTTCCTCTCAGCAAAAATCCTAATGTAACACTTGTTATTTTAGTAGTTGTGTTTTACTTTATTTGTGTTCAGTTGTGTTCATGTTATGCTTTATATAATTACTGCTATGAAGCACTTACATTATAAAATACCATTAATATTCACAAGAATATTCAGTAAAAATATGTAATGCTATCTCTTCTGTTCTGCCATGGAATCCTTCTCTAGCAATAACACATTAAGCAGGTTGTTCAGATAAGGCTGACATACTTGTGTCTGAAGTTAATTAATTACTGTCTCACATTAATTAATTTAGGGGAATGAGAAGTTGGTTTGAACTAAAAATGGAATGTTTGTATTAATAAAAGTTAAGCCAAAATTTTTTGGCAGTGGCACTACTTTTCTTTCAAAAATCAAAAGGTTTTTGAAAGGAACTAATTCTTAAAAAAGACTCTATTTCATCAGCTTGCCATTTTCCAAAGGAAAGTGTTTCATCCCAGAGTTCTTCAGCAGCTCTAAACATTTCTCTAGTGTTAGGCCAGCACACATGGGAAGTGTTCATTTCCACTGGCTGCACATAAAATTGGTTTCAGGACACAGATGTTTGCAGTACAACGAAGCTACTAATTTGTATTTGAGTATTAACTTCTTTTCAGATCTTCCATTATGGAAAAGTATGATTTCTCCAATTTTCCATCTTCCCTCTCTATAACAACACCCATTCATTTTTCATGCCAAAGTTGTAGGATCATTAAGAACCCAAGTTAAACAAATCCTAGGCTTTTCAGAAGTTTTATCAAATAGCCAACTTTTCTGTACAGCCAAACGGGAAGAATTCAGGACTCCAGCCGTTCAGAAAATTATATTCTGCTTTATGACTACCTGTTTAGGAGTAAACTGAAAGAAATAGAAGTTATAGCACAAGTCAGTTCTGTATTCTGTGTTGTTCATAACACACCTGGGCATTTCAGATTTCCTCTCATTAAAAGCCTGCATTGTCTATTACTTAAATAAAAATCCCAACTTTGGTAGAAGTTGCACTTTTCTCAAGGAAGATATTGCAACTCTCTTTTTTCTGTCTTGTACATGGCACAGGCCCTTAAAACCATGATTTAACATTTATTTCAATTAATTTTGAATGTATTTGAATTGAGATTCTTAGGTGGTTCCATCTTGGCATTTAATGCTTGGAAGATAGCGTCTTATGGTGAAATTTTGGATACATAGGTGCCACTACAAAATTTTCCATAGATTCACTGAAGTTGAGATGTCAGTTTCTGGCCAGACTGACTCCCAGGTGGGAGTAAGGACTTCATCATTCTGCACATGGAAGACATCACTGGAAAACGTAGCCCTGCTGGGCTGAGCAGGGCTCTGAATTGAAGTGACCTTACTACTTTCCTTTGACAAAGAGGTCAAAAAAGGGGCTCAGCAGATGGAAAATGCTTTCCTCCATTTCTCTCCTTCTCTAGATGTGAGAACGGCAATTTATCACATGTTGAGGACTGGCATGAAAATATATCACCACAGAAAATTTCATTTTCTACACAACATTACCTTATGTCCTTCCTAATCTCTAACAGTTAATCTTCCCCTTATAAAGTCTCATGAAATTATGCAACTGCTTTTGAATGTCTAGTGGTAGGAGCTTTTTTCAGTATTTTCCATGAACTTCTCATATAGAAACATAATATTACTAAGAAGTTTTATTTCTGATACACGGTGGAATCTCTGAGATTTTAGTGAGTTCAGAACTCACTGGTGAGTTCATGGTTTTTACTCAGGTCTCATGCTGAGGTGACAACTTCATCTGCTCTAATTTCTGAAAAAGCGCAATGGTTAGACCAGGATGTCCTGTTTAGTTTTGTTGAGGTCTCTAGGACAATTTCAGACCTGTTTCTGCAGTGAGCAACAAGTCTGATCTTCAGGATAAGTTTCAATACATGGAAGTAGTTTTGGACTTTTCCCAGAACCAGTATTTTTTAGAAGATGCTTCTCTGCACCACTTTTGTAAGATCTTCTTTACTTATAAATTTATCCAGTGTCTCATACAGACACTACATCAACACTCTCACAAAGTGAATCCTTTCTAAAGATTGCTAATTCTAAGAGTTACTGCAGCACGTACATCTTTTCCTGCCAGATCAAATCTCTTCAGGTCTGACGGATAAACTTCTAGTCCACGCAAAAATAACATCACTGCTAATCAGTCTTGCTTAAGTTTCTTCATCAGAGTCAATAGGATTTGCCAAGCATTCTACTGCCTGCATCGTCATTAACAAACACTGCAGACTGCAAGAGTAGAATGCAGTATTTCAATTTATTTGGAATCTGATGGGGTTTCTTATCTTTTCACAGGATAATAATGANCATACACACACAAAAAGAAAACCTCCTCAACCCCCAACAAACTTTTATGCTGAGGAGTTGTATTATTTTTCTATTACTTTTAAAGCAAGTTTCTGCCAATTTTTACAAACACCTCACACAATTTTTTGTACCCTAAGTAAACAGGAAGGAGGTCGTTGCTGTGCAAGATATTAAAACATTATAATCAGTGAATGATCTTCTAAACTGTTCCTATCACTTTATAATTAACAGGCAAAGACTGTTAAACAGTGAATTAGTATAGCATATGTTGTTTGCTGGATACAGACATATTTCCAACCAGGCAGAACAAAATAAGCAAGATCCATGCCTGCCTGTAATGTGTGTTTTCAAACAAGTTACCAAGATTGCTCTGGCAGACAGTGGAAAGAGGAAATTTCAAAAGGTGGTTCTTGCCATCTGAGATGCTGGTCTTCAGAGACAGCCATTCATTCTTTGGAGGTACCCATGAACTAGAGTCAGAAAAAACAGCAGAAAAAAAACTGGATACCTAACTTTTAAGAAGCTTTGCATTACATATATGCATATATTGTTACTTCCTTCTCATATACAGCCTATCAATAAAGACAACACTCTCACTAAACAATATGACTCTTACCACATCTGATTTGTACAGACAGTTGCAAAGGCTTTTCACCTTTCTAAATGGTCCTAGAAATATTTCACAATGACATCAGGACCAGTTACAAGCTACCTGTAGTGGCATTCCTCTTAAGACTTCAGCAGACATTAACAAAGTTGTAGCTCTACTGAATTCAGCATAATGCATCTTTTATCATTCCTGTAATCTCATCCTTTACACAGATATTTCTTTCCCTTTTAAAAGATGGGAATTTTACAGTTAGTTACAGAAAAAATCTATTCTCTAAAGGAAAACCAGAACAGATTTTATCTTGTGGTTTTCCATGGGCAAATGACTCCTCAGGTGTAAAGAATCATTCCTGAAAGTTTCAGCTCTAATAACTTTAGAATGATATCAAGAATATACAAAACAATCTCTTGTCCTAAGTAAAAAGTGGTGGGACAGGAGGAAATGGTTTCAAGTTGCACCAGGAGATGTTCAGATCTGTATATTGGGAACAATTTCCTCACTGAAAGGCTTGCCAAGATTTGGAACAGGTTGCCCAGGGAAGTTATTGAGTCACTATCCCTGGATGTATTTAATGTACACCCGGTATAGATGTCGCACTTAGGGACAGAGTGCTTGGTTAATGTTTGGACTTGGTGATGTCAAAAGTCTTGGTTCTACGATTGTATGATTCTAGAGCCCTCACATTTAAGATAGAAATCATTAGAACAAATCAGAAAATTTGTCTATGATTTGTAATATAAGACAATGTAGTTCCTTCTTACATCTTCTAAATGCGTTCCAATACCATTAAAGGAGGCAATTTTCTCTTAATTTTCAAGGACAAAAAGAAATTCCAGACAGCAATAGGCTTATTGTGAATGAAGTCCAAATCTAAAACCAGTGGGAAAGTTGCAATCACGAAACAATCAGAAATGATTCCATTACGATCCTGTAGTGAATGCTGGACTGATTCACCGTGTCCTGGCTAAGGATATTTCCACAGATGTTTTGAGAAATGAGCAAAAAGCTCCACTGGGGCTCCGGAGGCGAGTGTCCAGGTTGCCACGTGGATGCCTCCAACCAATAGACAGTTCCTCAGAGGCTTTGCCCCCCTCCCTGCTACTCTGGCCACTTCATCCATTCTTTTGTGGACCTTCCTTCCTCTCCCTACAGTCTTACTATTGCTTTTACAAGCAGTAATTTCTGTTGACTGCATTTACACATGAGTTATAATCCCCAACTCTAATTAGGTTCCACATAATCATCACAGATCTAAATTCTAGTGAAATGGTTCCACCCAGCTTTCCCAAATATTGACTTGGATGCACTTCTATTATTTTCTAGGTCACATTATTGATGAATCATCTATTACTGTAAATAAAAAAAAAATTAAAAAACAATTGCAGAAAAGAATTGTTTTATAAACTCTTTTCCTGGCTGGATTTAAGGCAAGAATATTTCTTGCCAAAAGTATTTTCTACAGAACTAAATAAATAATAAATGTATTAGGAACCAATTTTATCTATGTGTATGTATCTCCTATATAGTCTGCCAGATCTTACCATCACCTCTCATGTTAAATGGACCTTTAACTATGCTACACTAAACCTAAAGGCTCACTAGAAGATGTTCTGAAGGCTCAATTTATTTTAAATTGTGCAAACATTATTACAATAGTTTACTCCAGTCCTCAGATCTGACTTGAATTGCTTAAACCTCATAATCTGTCATACTCTGTATCACCTGTAATGTAGGACACTAGTTTCAATGGCATTCCATTTGAATGGAACATCTTTCAATGTCTGATTTTGTTTGATGCATTTTAATTAAAATATTCTATTTTTCTAAGATCATTATGGTGCAAGAGCTGGAAAACTGTTTAAACATAAAGCCACAATATGTGCTTTTATGCCATACAATGTTTACTGAAGACAAAAATTTTTAAATTATTATCTTACTTATCTCAAAACAAAAAAAAACAAAAAAATGACAGGAAAAGCACTAGAGCACCACTAAAAATCTGGCAAATGCAGAAAAAAACAAGCAGCACTCATGATGTTTGTTTTTGTTTGTTTGTTTTTAATTAGCAAAAGAACATTTTAAGCTATACATGCCTGTGTAAATAAAAGAACTTCTAACTACTTTACATCTCATCTGTGGTACATTTTTCTTCTAATGTGGTAAGGCCTAGATTCAGAAAAGCAGCAGACGCCTTGACTTCAATTGTAGTGAAACGGATATAAGATGCTAACTTGATGAATAAGAAATACCTTTCCTATGCAACAATTAATTACCCAGCAAAAGAAGACTGTAATTACTTAGTAGTGATGTCCTTCAGTAATATAAGTAAAAATAGAAGAAATGGTGCTGTAGCAAATTTTAAATTCAGACAAGTAACAGTACTTCCCAATACAGGCAGAAAAGTGAGAGTTACTTCCTGATTAGCTTTTATTTTTAATTTCCAATTTAAAAAAAATTGTCTCTCCTTAATTAAACTTGGTTTTTTACTGAAAAATATTTTTAAAAACCCCAGACCACCTCTCCAGTCCCACTCCCCAACCCCTCCACCCCAGTATTTACAGCCAGCCAAATATGCATCCATTTTCCATTTTGTTATCCATGGGTATTTTTTTGTTATTGGATACAAATCGCTAATAGAAAACAGACAGATATACTGCTAAAACTTTTCACATGCTAATATACATAATTTAAGCTGCCATTACTTCACTTCCCAACAATATAAACATTTCTTATTTCAAGGAACACGGTCTGGCACTCACATTATATCCTCTCCACTCTGCTAGCAGTCTCATTCATGTGAAGCAGTAAGGCATAAATCAGGATTAGTAGTGTCCAAACCAGTAAGTGCATGACACTGGTTAAGGTTGGCGATTGCTGTTCAAGGGGTAAACTATTCTACCACACCTTTTTGTCTAACAGACTTGCTTCTGGACAACATCTAAGTGACAATTTTCATGATACTTGGAAACAATTCCCAATTGCAGAAAACAATTGCACAAAAGCTGTATCAGGAAATGACCACCTGACAAGAGAGAAGGCTCTGCAGCCTTGAAACACACTGAAAACTGAGAGCATTGAGAGCTTGCCTGTGCATTACTCTAGATGGCCCATATAAACACTGACAGCAAAATGTGGATCATGACCACTCATCTTGAGTAGCTCTGACCCTCCAGTGCGGGAACAGCTACTGAATGTTTGACAGAAGGCCAGCCCACACCAAGCACCAGAGCAGGCTCATACTCTGCCAGTCAGTATTATTAAAGCAACTGGGTGAATGCTTACTTTCCCCAAATAGCTTGTTCACTGAAATCAGCAATTTTGTGACCACTGAAACTCTTCACAAATTCATATCTAATTTGGTAAGAAAATTTAATGAGGGTAAGAAAGGTTTACTGTTTGTTTCCAAATGGGGTACTGCGACTCCATGAAGTTATGCTTGACTTTTAAATATTTTTAGAAACAAAAAACCCCCAGAAACTCAAATGAGTAATTTTGTTCCAGCCAAAGAGAACATTTTGTTAAGCTGGAGCAAAAGTGTTGAGGGTCTCTGTTTCATAAAGCAATTGGAAACTTTTTCATTCTGGATTGAAATTACACATTGAGTGTGTTTGGGTTCATACACCTAACCGAAAAATCAGTTGTTTGCACTGCTGCATTCTAGGAGGTCTACAGGGGCTGCTGGCATATTCAAAGAACATGCTCTATACCTTCACCCTTTACCCCTTTTACATCCCAGCCAAACCTCCTCCATCACTCCCAAGATATCACACTTTGCTCAGAATCTGTTCCTTGCTACAGCTGTTCCCATTCTAGCCATATCTAAATATTGCAAATCCTCTATTCCTAACATGCGACATTCAAATGGGGACTTCCCTATTAATCTGGAGAAGTAAAAATCTTTCAGAAGCTCTTATCATCTTTCAGATAAATAAAATAACCTTAACTATGGCAAGGCTGTTGCAGGTGTTATCTTCTTCTTGGAGAGTTTAATTCCCTCCTGCTGAATACCCTGACAAAAGCATCAAATATCCAGTGTTTGGCTGTATTTTGAAAACTGTTCAGAGGCACAAAACCTTTGTGACTTGTAACACCAGTCTTCAAAGCAGAAGTGTTAGTGATTGCAGCAGCAAGCACTTTTGTGCTTATTCACAGTGATCCATTCCATTGGACTGCTTCCCCCATAATGTCTGATTTCCTTAAAGACACTAAAATTTCCTTATACAGATATTTATTATGGGTTTAAAAACAACAAACAGCAAAACCAACACCAACTCTGACAACCAGTAACATTTTCTATGCAGTGACATCCTTGCATTGTAACAATTTTGTGAGTTTTCTGATGTTCCCTTGAATTTACCTACTGTCTCTGACTTCTTGTCTATGTTTCAGGCATCTGGACTTCTGTGTTTAATGAGCTCATGCATTTCAGTCTCTTAGGTATTCTGATAGCAGTAATAGTGATTATCATTATTACACATAAAATATCTGTTTCCAGAGCCCCATTGTTCTGGGTGCCAGTACTTTACAAAAATAGTCATCCACTCCTGTTCTTTGTCCTTGTCCTTCCCATCCTGTCTCCTTTACTCACTTCCCAACATCTTTATTCCCTCACTGCAAAGTGTTAGCAGTAATATGGCCCTTATGTATACATCTTTTTCTGTGGAAAGTAGAAATTGAGAGTTAAGCTGTATATAATCAGCATATAAACCCATGCCTTTTTCAAACGCAGTGTTCACGCTGTCTGATTCTACTGAACCCTGAGTGCAATGCCTACTTCTAAAAAACATTTCTCAGATAAGATTTCAATACGTCTTAAAGCAATGATTTTTTCACTGGAACAGAATAACTTTTCAGTAGAGAGGCGCTGCAGTTGGGAATCATCCCCCACCAAACATGAAAACAAAAAAAAGGAGATTTTGAGACTCACCAACTATCTCAAGGCAAATGCCAGCTCGCCAGTGTACCTTTCTTGATACTCAAAACACTGCTTGCTTTATTCTGCTGAGATTCAATATTCTAACAAAAGGTGTCCTTCGTGAAAGACTTTTCTCACTTTTACCCTAAAACCGTAATAGTTTCATCAACATTGGTGCTCTAGCATACTTGGTGTTGAAAAATCAGTTAGACAAGAATGTTTTGAAGTTCCTTTGAAACTAAGTAAATCACACATTAGTATTCTTCCAGATCAAGACAAAGGAGCAGTATTTGAAAGGGACAAGAAAATATCATGCAGACCAGAAAAAAACAATATTTAGCGATAAACAAGACAGAATGAGTTCATGTGCAATACTGTCATTATAATTACCACACTGTGACTAATTTAGAAAATAAATCAATTTTCACATCACCAACACATATTTTGAATATAACCTTTTGCTGAATTGATCCAAGAAGCCATGCTTTTCATGTAGGATCAAATCATCAGAAGAGTTAATGTTAAACAAAAGCATTCAGGTGGAGCAATCATTTTGCCACACCCCTGCAGGGAGAAGCAAGCAGTCCCATGGCAATGGTTAGTGTAGTACTTTGCATGGTTTCACTGAACACCTACGTGCCCTATGAAGACAGAAAATGACATTAGCCTCCAGGATGTTTAGCAACAAATTTGCTCTATTTAGGTCTTCCCTATCCTGATCTGACATCTGCACAGAAAACTGTGAGTCCCCAGAGTCAATTTAGTGAGACATATATCACTTCCATCTGCATTGTAGGCAACCAGAGGGAAAGTTTGTGCATCTGTGCAACACCATCATACAAGGAGTGCCTAACCAACCAAGGCACAGTGGCAGTGATACCAGTATGGATCTATTTGCAGAAAAGATTCACTAAAGAATGAAGTGACCTGGGATCTGCACGGACTTACTGTCTATCAGCCTCACGCCAAACTATGGTAAAGATTGTGCTCTGTCCTTTCTTTTGAAACCATGCCTCTACGAAAACAAGCAAGCAGGAGTCTTGGAACTGAGAAAAGAGTACATTAAAAAGTTTAATCCTAGCTTTTTAGTTGCTTGAAGTGGTTTTATTAAAATTTTCATCAATTACCTGGAAACAGAAGAGAGAATTGAAGTTGCCAAGTCCAGGTGATGATCTGTGTAGTCAAGTAATGAAGAACGTCAGAAAACCTCACAGAACTGAGATACGGGCCAGAAAGACAGAAGAGGCATCTTTTCATAGATGCAGCCAACATAATACAATCAGGAAAAATAGTCTTGACACATATATTTAGAGTTAAACTTGGTGTTATAACTAGAGAGCAGTACTGGTTCATCACTGACAGTTGTCCAAACTAATGTCATATTTGAAAACTCAGGGGCAACATGTGGAAGGTTTCTGTAACCATAAAAGCTGTGAATAAGCCGGATACTCACCTGTTGTTCACCAAAAGCTACAACAGAAAACTGAGGAACAGTCAGTGTCACAAGTAGGTAGAAAAGAGGTAGAAGAAATGTCTTCTTAACTTCGTTGGTAATTCAGGAGTTTAATGCCAGAGGAGGTGGAGGAATAGATTTGAATGCTACCACATTCAAAAAAACATTGTACAAATTAGTGGATAGCATATCTGGAAATGGATTTTACAAGCACAGGACAGGAAATTTACTCTCTAATAAAACAATTATGGATACTGAAGAGAATGTCAAGAATGGATGACAAGAAGTGGCCAGATTTTTTTCTCTCCCTATTGTGATCTCCAGGTCCTATTTCCAGGGACTGAATAAGGGCAAATGGATCATTTATCTGGGCCAGTGGGACCTTTCTTACACTCTTAATTCTCCTGTCCACCAGCAGCTAAATGGAAATAGGTTTCAAAAATCATTGGGAAAACAACCATGATCTCCTTGACATTAGGCTTCCTCTGCCCTGTAGTACAGCTGATTCTGCACTGCAATTTTGATGCTAAAATACAGATGTTTTGCATCTTGTCTGAAACTTGAGAACAGCACGGATCAACCACAAATTTACCTCTTTCAAACTGAGTACTGAAAGCAAGATTAAGTTCTACTATTTCACTGACATAAATGGAAGTACACCAAAGCTTAATTTTGTCTCAGTGTTTCCATTAAAAAAAAAACAACAAAAAACCAAAAAAACAAAATCTCAAGC
>VYZQ01002215.1:73443-94611 GCA_013400655.1 Mystacornis crossleyi | reverse complement strand
AAACTATTCCACTCTACCTTTGCGCTTCTGTTTTCCTCAGAAAAGTCTGTAACTTCAATAATTAAACTGAGGCTTTTAAGAATAAATTTACCTAAAGCCACTTCTACAAATAGGAAGTCATTAGACTGTGACCTTTGCTTCAGATTTGGCCAGGAAGCCACTTCTTAGAGTCATCTCCATTCAGGCAAACCCACAACTGTCATATAGACATGATCTGCAGCTGGATGGAGTGCTTGGACCATTTATGAGCTTTGGGCCAAATCTCATATTCAGCGGTTGTCTCAGGTGCCTCCATGGACTCTAATGATTTTGATGTGAAAAGAAATGGAATTGATAGAAGCTCAACCTGTGCTTTCAAGCCAAGAGTGCAGGCAACGAGTCCAAAATACATTGATTTAATGTATACTGATAAAGCAAATGTCTTCGTACCAAAAATAAGAAGTGTGCTTAAATGAACAAGACTAAAAGGCTAAGGTGTGCCTGGTTCATTACAAAGAATTGCACCTTATACTGGGAAAGCATGACTTGTAGGAGTAAGAAATCAAAAATCTGCTAAATAGACACACCAATTTTGTTATACTCAGTAATTATACAGCAACAGAAAAGGAAAAAAAGGAAAAAAAGGTTCATCCCTTGAGATGTTCAGCACTAGTCCTGCTAAACTTCAAGCATTCTGATCCCACAAAATAGACAAATAAACTTAGTTGCAAATCTGTGAGTAGTCATGTGGCATTTATGAGCTCCGTTACATTTCCTTCAAATGGATAATCGAACCTAAACTTGCAGCTTCTTTACTGGCTGACACATTGCACCTACTTAAGGGTCTGTCTGCAGCGGTGCTTAAGGTCTTCCAGAAGGCCAATCACCTAATACAGGTAGTGAATATGCTTCTAATTCTGTGTCCTCACTTAAATGCCTGGATTTGGATGGAAATAAAGCCAACTATAGACTTTTCAGGAGGATATCAAAAGCCAGCTACATGCAGCCAAGGGGCAAATCTCATGGTGTCCAAAGTAGGTGTGGAAAGCACAGTGACAGATCACCAGTGTATCTGACATGCCCTTGAAATTTCTCATCCAGAAACACGATCTGTTTCTGAAGAGGGGAATGGTGCTGGGCAGCAAGGCTGTAAAACTACATGGCTAAAAGAAGCAGTTAAGCTGCTGTGTTGACTGAAAGGCATTTGGGAAAGAATGAAATGGGAATGCCTGAGTGCTAAGTGTGAAGTTTTACAATTGCAAGAGGAAGGAAAATAGACTCTGTAAATCTCTCTACTATGATGGAAACACCTGTAGGAGGAGGTCAGCTTTCTGGAAGATGGTCATTTGAAACTCATTCTTGATCCACATCTTCTCATTTGAACTTTACTTCCCCTTTGCTTTCTGAAATGAGTGAAGTTAGTTTCCAAAGTAGAGGCTCTGAAAACCTCATGTCACTTGGTTCTTTTCACTGGTAGATCTATTGTTATATAATCAGTGCAGGAACAGAAAAAAATCAAATGGGGAAGAGACCCTTGGAAGTATTCTGATTAAACTATTGCTCATAAAAGGCTAACGAAAAATTTCAGAATTTCTAACCTCAAAATCTTTGCTGGCAGTACTATAAACTCTGTTCTTTGATTTTGGTCACTGTGGTTAGTGTAGAAACTGAAGAAAAAGAGAGATTTTTTTAAAAACTCTTTGATTTTCCTGTATTTTTTTGCTCTTAGGTCTGACTGGCTCCCACTGTAAATTGAGACCTCTCTAAAGTGTATTTTGTTAATGGGCCATGAGAAAAAAAAATACGGATTTAGCACTCCCTATTCTGCCCATGTCTTTTGTTCCCATTTTAGAGGACTGCCATTTCAGAGGGAGCTGAGAGAAGAGCTGTAATAAGGTCATTCCCACAACCTGTGCTGATGGGGAGGCTCCTTTGCCTGGTCCCACAGTACCTTTCATGCTGAAAGATAAAATGTAAACCTTTTTTATGTCTTTTGCTGTACTCCATGAGACAGTACAAAGGACCTATACATTTAGGTTTCAAATAACTGTGTTTGCTAATACACAAGGCCCAGCTGCACACAAGCCTCTGCTGTTTCAGGAGAGTTGGAATACCTCCACTTCTACTGAATTTTGAATTGGCACTTCGTGTATCACTCAGAAAAGCAATAAGAGGAATATAAAGAAACGAGATATATGTTCCAGATCAGAACTTCCCTATAATTAAGAATATTTCAAGTCCTCTTTTCTATATCAGTAATATAAAATGGAAAAACTCATCATAAGCAAAAGGCGAGAGATTTTAAATCTTCATGTGAGATACCATTTATCATTAGGAGCTATGAGAGCATGACCATTAATTTTTTCTCAAGTCTTTCTTATCTTGTGATTTCCAACTCACTTTTGTACTATGTTTTTAAATAATAGTGTTCAATTCACTACTTTGAGATTGTTCTTAAACTCTTTAATATAATCCACATCCATACAATATTGAAGGATCCGACTTAAATCTACAGAAGAGATATTCAAAGTTCTGTATTTTTTGAGTGTATCATTCATCTTCATCTGTCACGTCACTCTTCTGTACTGTAAGAGTGTGCAATTGTCTTGTCCATTCTAAATTGCTTGCATATCCTTGAAAAGAAAAATAAGATCAGAAGCAGTGAGTATTTTGTCATCAACTTCACGCAACCCAGAATTTAGGTTCTAAAAAAGGAGTCCTACTTATATGGAGGTCTCTGCTCAGTCACCACAGAAAATTAAGTATCACATGTGAGAGGCTATGGAAATGATGCTTTCATTAGTTACACAAATGTTGATTAAAACTATTTTGATTTAATGGATGACTTAACTCCATGGATTTAAATGGAGGTGCATCAGAGTCTACCAGCTGCCAGACAGGAAGCAGGTTCATTAATTCTTAAGGGAGTCACTTCCACCAATTTTCCAGATGTTGCATTCTCCCGTATCGTTGCATGGTGAATGAAAAGATATGAGCAGCAGTAAAGAATAGAAGAGAATATGATAAAGTAGAGGGAAGGTTAAGGGCGACCTTCCTCGGAGCTGTTTTCCTGCCATGCATTGCTTTACCACTGGTTTGCCAGCCCACAGAATGTGAAGCTGTTGCAAGGCTGTTTCAGCACATCTCAGTTCTCCGACCGGGGTTTGCTCGATGCCCTGTATCCGTACAACCTGGCTCCCACTCACCGTCTGAGAAGGCACAACTGCATATGAACCTGAAATGTTGTTCATAGAAACTTTCAGTGGTCTGGCACCTTTGGAAACACAGTATATCATCTGATATCTATGCACCACTTGTGTAGGAATTTGCTTCTGAGAACACTTTTAGTATTAGAGTTTCAGTTTCAAAATTTATCCCCGATCAGAAGTAGGTTGTACAGTGTCTGCTACTTAGAGCAGTTGTGCACTCTATATGCTCCAGAGAACATTTGCTTGCTTTTGGTGTTGTTGAGAAACAAATTGGCAGAACCAAATACAATCCAGTATAACTTAGCAGTAGCAACTTGGTAAATTTTTAGACCTGAAGTACTTATTCCATTCCTTAAAGTCAAAAGGCTTGACTCACTTCACTATGCCTTCTCTCAAGGAGAAATGCTATCATGCATAGGTGATGATGTCTCTTAAGAGTTCTTTCAAATTAATTTATTACTATTTATTATAGGGACTGTAATTATTAGAGCATTTTATTGAGCATTTTTGACTTTTTAAAATAAGAAGATAGAATTTTCTTCTTGTTTGTGCTGCTGCAGCTCCATCGTTTTTGGTGTTTCAGGAGCCAGTTCAATTTAGAAGATAATTGAACATTTTTTATATAAGTTCATAATGAAGTTAATATAAAATTTCATTTCCATTTCCCTTATTCCCAAATAAGCTGTCATACGAAAATACATTCAGAGTAGTACTATTTGGTCATGGCATATCTTCGTAATTCAAAAGCTTGGATTTCAAGCAAGAAATAGTAACTGGAGGTGACTTTTTTTTACTATTCCCCAGTATGTCGCTGTTCTGCACTGGACACGTGGGTTTTTAACATTCTAGTCTGGACACCTGCAGCTATTTTCTCTGTTAACAACTTTCAAGACTCCAAAGCCGCAGCAAGCAGAAATGTCTGACTGCAGAGCTGTGTCCTTGCTGCCCAGCTGGGAAAACTCAGCTTGACTTTACCATCTGCCTCCCTCCTGCACTTCTAAGAACACCGTGCAGTGGGGTGGAGCACTCTTCTGGGAAGAGTTAGTGCAAAATACAAGGAACCTGAAAAGAATGAACTCACTGTGTGGTTGGGGGGAATGTGTGTGCATGAAATTCAAACCAAATGTCTTACAGAATTAAGACCGGCTTGCAGAGAGATCTCCTGTGTTAAGATTGTAAGCTGAGTATGTTCTGCCAACAGAAAGAGATGAAAAATTAATGTCATGGACCCTGCAGATTTGCAGTCACCTGGGAACTTGGGCACGTGTGAAGCTTCTGACACATAAGCAGCCACACTGAAGTCAGTGCCCACAGTTAAACTTCTTCCTGAACTGGGACCTGGTTATGAATTATTGGGTTAGTTCTAATTCCTGCCACACAGGATTGCTTTTAATTCTAAATTCATTCATTAATGTTTATAAGGTGCACTGAGCTCTTCCAATGTGCATGGCGCTACTGAAATGTTAGGCATTGTTACGACTCATGCTTGCAAAAGCAGCTGAAGAGGAATTTATTCTACGTGGCAGACGGTAATGGCTCACTTGGAACAGTTACACATTCTGTTGGGTAAATAACAGGACTGTTATAAATTGTTGCAGTGTTATGTTTACATAATAGACAGTAAGCACTCCAGAGGTACCATAACAGTCAGCTTAATAATAGGCATTTTGAAAATTATGTAAATACATCTATATGTGAGGAAGCAAAATGGCTCTAGGAGATAGAAAGCTGACAGTTACCAGTAAATACTGCATGCTTTCAACGTTTTCAGCATTTTAATCTTTTTATGCAAACATGTCCATCTGGTAACCTAACATGGTGGCAGAGCAGAAGAGGGGTTGAGTTCCACAGGCTGCCACTAATGTATACACCAGTGCTATTAGATGCACTACAGATGGACTAAACAGTGAGCTGCTGAGTTTGCAAGTCAGGCAGTGCAGCTAAAAGATTTCAGGCATATTTGTTCCCCAGGACAACTCCCTCCACCTTCTCACCACCCTTTTTGGCTGTGTACCTTCACGTAAGCTTCCACCCCACGCTTTAAAAAATGCAGCCACTTCATTTCTGCCAAGCACGTTGCCTGTCCTCCAACTGCTCTGTGCATCAGGAGAAAAAGTGCTCCCAGCTTTGTTCTCTGTCTCTATAGAAGTTATCCGGTTGCTTCTCCCTCATCTTGCCCTAATCTCTAATATTCTGGGTAGTAAAGTTCTGGTAAGGAATGCTGCTTTTATGAGACAGTATGAAACCACGTCTGCCATATACCATAACCACGCTGTCAATGGTTGTACTCACTATGTGTGAGGGGAAATAACACCGTAGTATCAACTGTAAGAATGAAACCCTATTCTTGACTGGAGCTGTTCTGTGGGTGTTTGAGAAACTCATTTTCAACAAAAGCACTGGAAGAGCATACTTTGATTAAAAAATCATTCATTTTGGAAAAGGAAAAGTGAGACCATATGAAAAAGGCATAATTCTAATTTTTAAAATTTAGTAGGAAAATTATTACACAACCTTTTCCTTCCCAAAAATATCCTGTTGAAAATGGTCATATCTATCTGTGTTATTCCATAGCCCTGATGATACACCTACCATTATGTATTTCATATCAGATATTTCCCCATAATTCTACCATTTTAAGAAAAATTTGTCAGCAAGGAGTTCTGTTAATCCTGTGCTGCAATGGCTGTGTGACAGTCCAGGAGAACGGTAGTCTTACTAAGAATCACACTGGCCTTTCCATATTTATCTGGCTTCTGTTTCTTTGTAAGCCTATGCAATCTGGACTCCCATGACAGGTTTCCAGTGGGGCAAGCCACATCAAGTCCAGCAATCAAGCTGCCTTTTCAAATCTAAGTAGCACTGCGGGGACACAGCCTGTAGTTGTGGCTGCTGAGCCACACAGGTCTCTTGGTGTGGGCCAACCCTTCAGCCGAGCTCATGCTGTGGGGGCACAGCAGAAAACCCTGTCACCTATGGAGGAGTTCTCTGGTCGTCCTTGCCCTGACTGACATAGTGAATGTGATTTCTCCCAGTGGGTCATCTGGGGTGACACTTGAGGAGGAAGAAGTCTGGTGGAGCTGGAGTAAGGCGCTTTGGATGTGTAGCCCATGGACAAACTGGGATCAGCGTGTCAAATTTTATTTTTTTTAGCAGTAAAAAATGGAAACATTTTCATAGAGAGATTGGACTGGGGAAGTGTTTCGCTCCCCCAGGGCTCTTATACATCCAGTTTGTTCATTAGGCATCTCCCTTAATCAGAGGATGAACCTGGACTGCAGTTTTAATACACTCTTGCAGCTCAGTCCCAGGGTATGCTCCTTGCTCCCTCCTTTCTGCAGTGAAGCTCTCAAGACTCTTCCACTGCATCTATATCTGGAAGCCAGAAAAAATCTGGAACAAAAAGGTCTGGGCATAAGCCCAGTGCCAAAGCTGAGCAAGCGGAGCAGCTTTGAAGATGATATGGCTTTCCATGTTCCTAATAAGGATTATTCAGATTTAGACTAAAATTTACTGTAGGAATTTGATTTGTTTTTTAACTTATTGTTCTTCAATAGTGTCTAGGAGCTAAAACAAATTCTATTACCTAACTCAGTTGACTGTTTTAAAATCTGAGATAATACTTTGATCCAGATTTATCCATGATTTTATAAATATTTTACTTCCTTAAGAATTCTGTTACCAATTTACAGGTAATATCTCAGCATTAGAGTAGGTGGTGGATCTAAAGGTTTACAGTCAATAAGATGAAGCCCAGGGGAGGTGGGGAGTCTGGATTTCATTCTTATCTGTGTATACAGAAACTGGGTTAAGATGAGGACATGCTCATAAGATTGATTTTCTTTTCCTGTAAATACAATGGAGGGATGAGTCTTTACAACTACAGAGAAACACACCCTGCCATAACAGGATCCCCACCCTGTCTCTGCTCAGTCCTTTTGATAAAAACCCCGTGCTGTGGGCAATATAGGTTAGTTTTAGATGAAGCAAATTGGAAGGGTTAAGGATGTGCGGGGGTGTGTGTGTCCTCTGACTTACAGTGCTGTCCACTTTAGTTTTCTAGGAAAATGCCTAGGACTCACATCTCATCTTATCCCAGCAACTGTTAAAAACTCTGTGTCTGATCAATATTCAGCCCAGCTGTGGGACTGGGACAGTTTTGGTTTTCATTTGGAATGGTCCTATCTCTTCTCAGAAACATGATTTTAACTGAAATGTGATATTTATGGTATATCCTTTTCTCATTTATTTTGCAACATCAACTGTCATTTAAAAAAAGAGATTTACAGGAAATACTAGGGGAAAAGGCAAAAGTACAAGAATTTCCATCACCAAGACACTCACTGGGAAAGTGAGAGACACACAGGCCAAAAAAGAAAAGAAACAGGGTCTGACATTATTGTTTCTTAAGTCAAAATGTCATGGCAGTAGAAAGGAATGATATGTGTAGCATGATATTTTAACTGGGCTGATTCATGGTAGACTCACAAAAGTTGCACAGAAACAACCCCAGTGACAGATAAGTTTTAATCAAGATGTAGGTCCTTCTCTTTCCCTCTTTACCCTTAGGACATATCATTAGCCGAAAGAGTGACTTTCACTTTCTTTTTCTTATCCAAGCCGTAAGAGAAGCTGAATAGGAGAAAAAAAAAATCTAATCTATAGAATAGGCTAAGTTCTCACAATTTAGATTTTGGACAACATATTTAGGAGTGGTAATTGGGGGACAAACTGTTAGACTTTTTTCTTGCAAGTCCTTTAAGGTCCAATCCAGCAGCTCCAATTAGGCAGTTCTGAAGAACAGTTTCTCATAACCAGAGTCTCAGTATGACTGAGGTGAGGAGTGGGATTGGCTCATGCACATTGCTTAAACACATCATCTGAATAACAAAAAAAAAAAAAAAAAAAAAAAAATTCCTCTTTGCTTTCCTCCTAATATTCTTTCTGTGATGATGACCAGATTGTAGCCCAAATTTTGCTTGTAGCATTTTTAGTTGGGAGTTTCAAACCGCCTAGGCAAGTCTGATACTCCTTGCTACTGCAGTTCAGGGTTAACGGGGAATCATAACTATTTTTATTAGTTTCAAAAATCTGGTCTTTTATTTTTCCATCTGTTACTAATTTCCTTTAAGAGATTTCATTTTTTGAGGTGTGAAAAAGGCAAACAGATTTTATTGGCTTTTTTCCCCTGCAAAACCTGATTAAAAAACATCATTCTGCAGAATACAGAATACACTCAGCCTTTGACACTGTGGGTGTGGAACTCTTCTGAATCGTGATGTGACAGGAGAGAGATTTAGTACATAATTCACATTTTAGTATGGAATGTATTTTTCTTTCCAAACTGTAGCTTCTTCCTATAATTTTGGTGACAGCATTTGTCATTAAAAGAAGTATATTCATTGCATGCATGCATGCATGCATGTAATTCCGCTGTGTTAGGGAGCATGGTGCTTTATATTGTCTAAAGGTACTGATGTCTGCATTGTAAAAACCAAAAAAGAAGTTAGGTTAGTTACTTAGGCAGCTGAATAACTAAGTGTCTTCTTGCCTGCCAGCCTGTACAAGGGCAGCCGGGCTGGTGTGCTGTGAGACTGGGTACGATCCTTGTGGTGGTGCTGCTAAGATCCTCAGGTGAAGAGGTGACCCCCGTGGGGGGATGGGCATGAGTGGATGCGTGGGGCACGGGGTTTCTCTGTCCCTGTTCCCTGGTCATGTGTACCCCAAATCCTGTCCCCCATTGGTCAGTTTGAATGTAGCCCGCGGGAATCCTGTACTTAAGGGAGTGTTCACGGGACCCCAGGGGGGTTTTGTTCCAGACCTGTTCTGGGGGCAGTCGCTGTCGGAGTCCCTGCCGGGCTCCGGCCATGTGCGGCCAGGGGGAATAAAATCTGAAAACATCTATCAAATATCGTCTCCTTGATTCTTCCACGGGCCAAGGCTGTCTCCCAGGGAAAGGTTGCAGCCACCCCACTGCAACACTCAGGTATCTCCATCTCTCATTCCCTTTGCTTATTTCTCTGTTGAGTACATCAGTTTCAAGTTTGGATATTTTGTTGTCTTCCTTTCAGTTTTAAGAGGCACTTAAGTGCCTTTTGAAGAAGCTCTTTGGCCTGCAGGAATTGTTCCTTAGAGGAAGACAGCCAGTAAAATACTCTAGAAACAAAAGAAGAAAATGAGAAAAGCAGCCCTGATGGGAATGATTTACAGGCAGTCTCGGTGAGATTAGCAAAAGGAATAAAAGCCAAATCCACAAAGGGAGAAATGAGATACTGATCTCTCTGCAAGAGACACTGTCCCAGAATTTAGGTCAGTTCAACTGAGCAGCAATAAACAAATAAACAAAAGCCAACAAAGCTTACAATATTTGGGATCACAAAAAACTTAAAACTATCCTGAAAGTTATATTAATGCTAAGACAACAGGAGGAACAGCAAAACTTTGGAGAAAGCTACAGCACTCCTCTTAAGAAAATTGCCTCGCACGCCGCCAAAGATCCTACGTGAATATACATTATGAGATTTCCTTAGCACTAGCTGACCATATCTTGGTATTTTGCATAGCACTTTACATGCTGGGCCTTGTTTTTGTTGGATTATTTCTAGTAGTCAATGCCCGTATATGCTTACCCTCCTCATCACTTCCTGAGAACCTCGTCCTCCAAATCCACACACTCAGGTCTGCTCTTGCAATGTGGTTTGGAATCTTCCACTAGTTTTTTTAATAATTTTTTAATTTTCTTTTTGGTCAAACTAAAATTTCTTAGGATAATGTGTCATTTATAACAAAGTTTTAATTGGAAAATGTTTTTCAGTTCCAGGAACTTGTGGTCCAAGTGTGAGAATAACATTGTTTCAGGCTAGGTTTCAGTATCTCCCGTTTGAAAGAGATCACTGGTTTTCCACATTTAAGGCATGGCATCCGTTTTGGTGTCCTGATCTGTTAAAAGAATCTGACAATGGCACAGGAATAACAGTGAGCATACTTTAGGCCTCTTTGTGTAAACTGTGAACATGAATGAATTATATATTAACAAAATGCAGCCATAATGTAAAGCAGTATTTGGAGCAACACCATGATCGATATTTCTGAGCTACCTAATCCTGTTTCAGATCTGAGCCCTCTTTGCTGCACTTCACTCTGTTATGGAGCAAACATAGGAAAAATTCAAGCTTTACAAATTTTGCCAAGGTCCATGTCTGTTATGATCCAGATCAGATTTCTGTCCACGCTAATGGTCACTGCCCACTGATTGCTGCTGCAGCCAACTCTTCAAGAGTTCTAGTAGTTTGCCCAATCCCTGTTCATAATCATGTAGGCAAATGTGCCTTAGTTCAGTAAAAATAAAGCAGATCCCAAATTTACAATCAGCACATCCATTTTATGTTTTAAGAACAGATTGTTCAGTGCGGCAAAATGCTATTCATCATGGAGGCATTTCCCACACTACAAGCCAGGATCTTTTAATTAGACTCCAGGGACTGTTGCTCCCTGGCCTGCTTTTCTAGCTCGAGGGTATGGTGGCGAGAAGTTCAGCCTGAGAAACCTGTGTGGCACCTCACATTCACTGGCAGATCTGAAAGCCTCACCTTCAGGGCCAAAACCTGCACTGTCTTTGAGTCAGTTCTTACTTCTCAGTTGTCTGCATGCTTGATTTAGCTCAGAGAGCTATGACACAAGGCATAAAGGGACTCAAAATTCTGATTTTTCTGGTTGAGTTGGAAAGGACTTTAGAGAACATCTGGTTCCAACCTGCCTGCCATGGGTAGGGAAAGCTCTTCCATGTAGTGAGGGAGAAAAAAAAGAAATGCATAAAGGTTAATTAAAAATTATTTGCTGCATGAAGCAGTTATATAATGTCCACCTAAAATATAACATGGATAATATGGATAAGGAATCAAAAAATGGATTTCTTTCATATTCAGGATGAAACTTTTCACCATGCTATCCAGTAGCTGGAATTGCTGTGAATCCATGTTGGAAGTGAGTTGAGATTATTTTAAAGGGAAAAGGATAAAAATCAATGAAATACAATGGTTTGGAAAGACTTTGAAAGATATACCTTTTAGGGTATTCATGATCCAGTGGGAGAAGTGTTAATTCTACTGCTCTGATAAATGGCGCTTTTTTTGCTGCTTCAGTTAAAGAGAGAGCCACTTTCCAGGGTGAATGGAGCTGGGTGAATCACATGGTCTATGGCAAGCTCTGGAGTGCTTAGCAAATGAAGTCATCCAGACAGGATTAAACACAGTTATGTCTCCGTAGCAGAGCCTTGTTTATGGAAAATGAGTTTGGGTGATTGGCTTAGCCTAAGCACATGCTGTTCTTTTTCACCTAGGCACATAAGACTTTTCTTCTGTCCCAGGCAGAAAATGTTCCCGAGTTTAGTTCATGGAGATGGAGCTAGCAGGAAGGAGGCTGGCATGTCTGTTCCTCCGATTTCCCATAGGCTTGTCAAGATCCTCAATATATACAGCAGGTTATGCTGCTTTTATTCTCCTAATGAAATCCTACACTTTTTGAGGTCCCTGTGTCTTTTCCAAATGAAGCCACCAAGAAACACATGCAGCATATATCAGCTGCAATTAGAAAATGGTGGTTTAAAATTATGTTGGTATTTTAAAGCATAAATATTCCTATTCATATGCATCTAAAATGCAAAAATGCACCAGCTGTGAGGTTTTTCCTTTACTTCAGCTTATGAAAAACTCCAGGGGATCAGGAAATTTAGAGCACAAGAATGGTTTATTTTTATACCTATTTCCCTTTCATTTCCTTTTCCCATTCCAGTCCCTCTGAGAGGAACCAATTAACTTGAGACATTTTCCACATTAATTAATATCTTCATTTAAAAAAAAAAAAAGGGCAGAATTGTTTCAAGACTGGTATTTTTTGCCCAGTAAACTGTGATAACATTGCCTGTCAGAGTGTAGCAAATAGCAAAACTGTTAAAGATATAAAATCTGTGATTTAATAGAACTGTTACATTTTGCATCTGCACCTGTATCGAAATGGATCAGACACCACTACAAAACAGCAGGTTAATAAATAAAATGCACTTTCAGAGAGCAGGTTAGCGGCCATAAATTAAAAGGTGATTGTCAATGCCGTTGGAGATATTTGCTGGAAAAGGACCTGATGATCACTTTTCAGTAGAAGAACAAGGTGCTGTGACTCCAGCGTAAGACTTTAACACTATCAGGCATATAGTCACCAAAATGTCACCTGGGCTACAAGCCACAGTCAGAGAGATGGGGCTGCCCCATTTGGATGCCATCTGGGTAGTCCTGGACCCACAGAGCCCCTGCTGCTAGTACTGGTGCATGATTACTCTTCTCCCTGTCCCTCCTCTCTTTTCTCCTGCCATTTAGCCATGCCACAGCCACCCTGCCACGATCACAACCAGAAGAAGAAGCACGTGATGGGGAGAAGCACAGTACATGGGGCAGGGAACGAAAGCTGGTCCCTTCATCTGTGTGGTCTTCTCACCTGATTTGTCTGATTGGGGATATCGCTCTTGTCCCAGAAGGCTTCTTACACATCTGCCTTGATTTGGGCCTTTGTTCCCTCGCTTCTCGGCCTCAATAGAAAAACAATAGGTCAGTAATAGTGTAGGAGAGAGTTACTTTTGCTGTGTACATACTGTTCCCTGCTGTTTATCCCTGTATTCCTATGGTCATACCATTCCTTTTTGCATACCACCGCCTCGTTGCATGCCACTTTTTTATTATTGCTGTTTCTAGGGAATACACTAGCTGGTTCTTTTCCGCTGCTCTTTTTCTTTGTTACTACTGAGGGAGCTGGAATTGGCTCAAGCTGTTCAGCCAAAATTGCATATAATATTCAGACGTCCCCAGATCACATAAAACCAAAGTAGATGGTTCTTACAATCACTTTACTTCTTTCGTATGGAGATGTGACGTCCAGTGCAGATTTTTCCCATTCTTCAAAGATCTGTCCAATGTTGTAGGGTCAACCTTAGGCACTGAACAATAGTATACCTTGGAGCAACTCCAACAGATTTTCATTTTAGGATTAGGAATGCCTGTGTATCAGCAACATTTCATGCTACTCTCCATACGCTTTGCTTTTTGCCATGCTGAGCAAGTTGACGTGAAGTTATCAGTTCTCACTAGCAACCCTTCTCTGAACCATTTACCACAAAGGACTCTACAGTCTCTTGCACTGACAGGTTGCCCAGCACAGACATGTCTGACACTATTTTTTGGTGAAGTTCCAGGAGCTTGTTCTATAATTCCTAGCTGAACCTTTTTTCCTATTATTAGGGTTTTAAAGTTGCCAAGCACAGCCAGCATTTAAGACCTAGGTTTTGTGGCTGAAGTCAAATACAATCAATTCTGAAAGCAACTAGGGTCTAGTTGCTGCTTGAGTGGAATGACTGGGTCTTTGTAGCTCCATCTCAACTATTAAAATTAGAGAGATAAAGAAGAGGGAAGGAAAATTAAAGCATTTGTGAGGAAGCCAAACTGTCAATCCCAAAATAAAATGTAGGAACTTTTCATAATTCTTAATCTGATCTCCCCAAACCTGTGGTAAGATTAGAGGAGCATTTTGGTTAGAAGCCCTTAGTTCCCAAGTTCCTGTGCCTTCAAGACTTCACTCCAAAAATTCAGTGTACTGCTATGTGAAGGATTAAAGTTTTCCTGACTAAATTATCAAAAAGATTACAGCTGCATTTAGCAACTGCTTGCAAATAATTGTTTCTCTGGGGGAAAAAGACCCTCAGTTTTAGGGAAAGGGCTTGCATATGTACAGTAGTCTGTAGGTTCAGACATAGATAAGAGATTTCTAAATGCAAAATTTAATATGGGAAATATAATAACTGAGTTCTTGATAAACACAGTACAACATCACAAACAGCCCTGAATACAACCTCCACCTCTCACTCACATTTGCTGCCGCAATTTAGTATCTGTTATCTTGCTGCTTTAGAGGCTTCATTACACATAGAAGATAAACCTGAGCCAAGTATCTCAAGCATCTTTCAGAGTCTGTAAGCACAATACCCTATAATAGAAAGCATTTCAGTGTCAGAGTGCTGAAAAATTCTCATGTTTGAGAATGCTATGTATAGGACAGTTCACCTCAGAAATTATGTTTAGCTTTTTAAAATAACATTTTTCTGATTTTAATCAGCTTAATTTTTCAGTCTCCTGTACTTAAAAATACAGGAAACAACAACTAGACAATGGATAAAAGAGCTCATAATAACTAAAACAAAATTTCCTCCCATGAAGTCAGAGATCTGAACCTTGCAGGAATATCAAAGTGCTGCATATATTTTCTGTGCACTAAACTAAATATTTTAAATACCATAAAGGCTTTTAAAAATAAATACCTTAGAGCACTATTTCTCCTGAAAATACTTTTAACAGACACAATTTTGGTTTTGGTTTCTATACTGTTAAAAGGAAAAGAAATTCTGATGTACTGGAAACAAAGCAAATGCTGCAGCATTCCTGTAGAAAAGTAAATAAACAAACAAACAAAAACCACTCTAGGCAAACATGTACTGAGCTATCCGATTGTAATGGCAGCGAAGGGAATCACAGACACCACACTAGAAAAGGGAAACTAGATATAAAGCCATGTCAATCCCATTACAGAAAATAAAAAAGATAACCAAAGCATGCTCATGCATTTTGTTGGCTTTACTTGCTCCTGACACACATCTATGGATTTCAGTGGCTGATTAAGGATATGAGAGGTTTTTACATCTTCATGTGTCTGTTACTGGCTTGAGGATATAAACTCTCTCCTTGACAGCATAAATGCACATGAAAGATGGAAGCTTGCAAAAACCAATGCTGTGTCCCCAAGCCAAGCTTAGAGCTCTGCATTTCAATACTTTCCATGGAGTTGGTTGTACAGTGCTCAGCCTGCTCTAGTCATTAGGGATGCCTATGCCTTTTCCACAGGTAAGATGGAGTGATAGAGCCAGAGCACTTCACATGACACAGAGATGTCTAATATTTGTGAATGTTTTTTAAACTATTGAATAACAGCTGGGACTGTTGTGATGACACAGAGGCCTTTGCAGTGGAAAGGTCAGCAAAAAAATTTACCCACTGATTAGTGACAGAGTTGCTGCAGCTAAATGTTGTGAGCCTTTTGTCTCTGAATTATGACTTCAGTAATATGATCATTGATCCAGCTCCTACTGAAGTCAACAAGAATCTTTCTATTAACATTCAAGAGAAGCTGGGTATAAATAGACCTACGAAGTCAGTAGTCTTTGTGAAATACTTCTTTGGCTTCAGATGGAGAAAAATGCGGCCCAATAAGGCCGTAAATATTTCAGGATGGAGTTATATACTTGTGCTGGCACAGCAGACAGTTTCTTTTTATCTGGACATAAAGAGCACTCAGACAGTTTCTTGATTTTAGCTGGTTAGAACAGTTTTAAAATTCACAAAATACTGCATTACACGTGGCAGATATATTCCTCACTGCTGTGGGTCAACAGTGGGAAAGTTTTGAGAGAGCTTGAAAGAACTTGCTGTTTGCCACGTTGCTGGACATTCACTGGTTTGCTGCATGTTCTTGGGGGTTAATTGCAACTTTAGATTTAAGCATTTTGGCACGTCCATGGATCAGCAAAAACTCTGATGCAGCCTTTCTTGGAGTTATTGCAGGACTAAACTTGCATAGTGTGGATGATTGAGTAAGAGAGGCTGAGCCTCCTCCTTGTGCCTAAGATGATCCTTTAGAGAGCCATTTTCCATGTTTGCTGAAGTTCCCTGAAGAGATTAAATTTATGGACTAAGGCTATTACTAGAACTAGTGAAAGGGGGTGGAAGAACCTCACAGACCTTCACACGCAGAAAATTGCCATGGGATTCAAGCTCTCCAGCACAAGAACGTGTAAGGAGTGGGCCAAGAACAAAGACTGAATGGATCTCTGAAATCCTCAAGGGGACCAGAGGGAATTTAACTAAATGAACACTGAGCTACCTATATCTGAAGATAAACACACTGTATGGGGAAATAGAAGCATGTGCATGGTGGGGATGGAAGGAAATTCAGTGTCCCCCAGAAGATCTGGCAATATGTCTTGCGCTGACTAATGTTAATGAAACAGACTGTATTTTCATCACTACCAGATTAACTCTGGCCATGCCAGTGTGTATGTATGCGTGCTAAGTCTTTGTGTGTGAAAAAGGACATTTTTTCTATCTGTTTGCACCTTCTCTTCCCTTCACTGGACAAATATGGCAAGAGGTTTCTTTCTTTACCTCTGCTCCTGCATGACCTCTCCTGAGAACAAACACTGTATGTGAAAACTTTGCCCTGCAAATTTTTATAGCTCTACTAAAAATATTGTACTCACACTTAAAAAGATATCTTATCAGAAAACAATTACGTGGAAGCCCTTTGAGAGTAAATTACTGTAGGAAAAACATATCCTTCCTCTCCTCACACAACATCAACACACACCATTATTACGTATCTGTTCCTGTCAGGAGTCCAACCATGTATACTGCTACATATTGAAACGTCTGTACATTAGACAGTCATATACTTTAAGCAGCTTCAGAAACTGCAAGCAGATTTTAAGCACATTCTGTGCTTCATCCTTATGGTCCAGTTCCTGTTATCCATCAAGCCCATTTTAAAATAGGACGCGTTTTTGGTACTGCAAAGTCAACAGTGCTGGAAAGTTGGCAGGTAGGTTTGTTTAAACAACATTCCCAAGTAGTCTCCTGGCAGGTGTTTCCAGAGTACTTTGAGCACAATTCTTTGGATGGGATATCTGCCAAAGTACATAGCAACAGGGAAAGAAGTGTTTTCCTTTTACCGCTGTAGGGACAGTGCAGTGTTTTAGATGCTGCGCTGTGCATCCATTTCAGGAGCTTATTTTGGCACTGAGTCAGAACCTATACAATGGCAAAATACACAGCATCTTCCTGCCTGGTTCATGCAAGTGAGTTCCAGAATACCAACGGGTATGTTATCTTCCTGGCAATGGGACAGCCTCTGACATGCCTTTGCACCAATCTAGGCTGTCAGCTGTACAGAAACCTTTTATCTTGGAACTCCTTTCCATAGACTGTCATGCTGCAAGGGTTTGCGCAAGTTCAGAGCAAATGTTCATTTCATAGCTGGCCAAAAGTACAAAATGGGAAGGGCAGATGGGGCAGGAGAGGGATCAGAACAGCCTTGTCTACCTGGCATTGATTTCTGTTACAGCCAAACCTAGCTTTGCTTAATTGAAACCTGTCCTTTGGATTTGAAAACACACAACTGGTTTTATAATCCTTCTGGCAGCCTGTCCACTTCTCAGTATGTGTCCTAGACCTAAAATTACCCTCTATAATATTCCTGCAGAAATAGTCTCTCAGATATGTATACTCTTACCTACATACAAATGCTGTCTGACCTAAAATAGAAACAGGTATGTGGAACAGTAAACAGACATCAAAGGCTAAAGGAAACATTAACTGAGGGATATGCTGGTTTGAAATTTAACCTTTAATGTTACAGTGAAATAAGCCGTGTTCAAAGACATGGTCACAGCATGTTGGGTTGTTAAGCAAGTTCTTAGTAGTCTAATACCAGAGCTGTAGCTGCAGGTGACCTGCACTCATGCAGCCTTGGCACAGACTATGGAATGTTCTCTATAGCACAAAACCGTTTTCCAAAGTAAGGAATTTAATCCAAAATCCAATTCTTGTTCTTGGTTGTAAAGAAAAAAAAACTGGGTCAAACCAAAACAGTTGTATTTTCCTGGATATGTAAACAACATAGTTAAAAAGTTTCAAATGTGACCTGTTCCGATCACTTGAGAACCGTTCACCATTGAGGCAACTGTGTCAGCATCCGTACTGCCAGTTATCGCACTTGAGCTGTTATTGGGCATGTGACACCGCTCCATACTGCCTCTGTACTCACGCCCTTCCTCTTCGCATACTCACCCACCCCACCGGCTGTACAGTGAGCTAATCTCACCTTCACCTCTCTCATTCCTAACTCTGCAAGCTGGCACAGGGACAGAAACCTGCAGTACTCTGTAAGCTGCGAATAACTATACTGAGTGGTAAATACTGCAGGAAGACAAGCAGAGTGGGTGGTAACTTTTTTTCAGTTTCGTCTTGTAAAAATCTTCATTTTCCCATTGAAATTGTCTGGCGCAGAATTGACAGGTTGTTGGAGGAGTCTGCTATCAAATCCAGCTGGTCTGGCTACAAAATACGTGGACTGGCAAGGACCCTCCTTTGTCCTTTGTAACTGCCAACCTCCCTGTTTCACTGAGCCTGTCCTGTTTCCCACCCAAAAATCACCTTGGCCTGCGCTAGAGGCAGGTTCTTCTCCAGGGGCTTGGCTTCTCCAGTGAGTTGTGACTCCTCCTGTCTTCAAAATTAACTTCAAAGCTCTCCTTTTATGATTTTTTTTGTTTGGTTTTTTGGGGTTTTTTTTTTTTGTTTGTTTGTTTGTTTTTTTTTTTTTTACTTTATATAAGTTAGAGAGCTTAGGTATATGCTTATAGACAGGGACTCTGTGGGATTAGGCCCTGTGCAAACACAACACAAACATGGACAGCCTGGCATCAGACACCTCCTTGTCCAGGTGTAGAGGGTGGATGAGCAGGAGAACACGAGGACACAACTAAACACTGCATGGTCACACGGTAGATCTGAGCAGCCCTGCTCTTATTGCACTCTGACATTATGAGCAGTGCAGCAAACGGAAGTTTTCAGCAGAATTTATAAGAAAAACTGTCCAAAACAAAGCGCAAGTGATTACTTTAAGGAAGCCCAGCCCAGCAAGATATTTAAATACTATATTGTAGCGGAGAGTCTGCAGTATATTCTTTCTAATAAATCCTTGATAAATTGTTTTCCATTACTTTGTGTAATAACTGATTTAATTAATGAAATAAACATGAAACAAAGACAATTTGTAATGAATCCAGGGAAAATAGTTATTTTATGCCTAGTTTTGGTGTCTGACTTACAAAACTGCTTCTCAGTGGTAGACACTGATACTGGAGTAATAACTGGGGTATTACAGTGAGATTAACTAAGTGGCCTTTTCTCTTGCTTTTTAGACATAACCTAGTTATCAATCATCCAGTATTCTCAGAGGGTGACATTTACTCTGATGCTGGCTCTGTCCCCAGGGAAGAGACTTATCCAAGAAAAAAATTAACAATGCTTTAAGTCTGGGTGAAGCAAAATTTGAGTGACTCTCTCCAGAAATGTTTAGAGTACTTGCCAGTGTATGTTTCTCAGATAAAAAATAGAGTGAATAATACTAGTATGGCTTGTAAAAAAAAAAAAAAAAGCTATATTCTGAGATGTTATTGGAATCCTGAGCATTTCCAGGTGTTGTGCATGGCTTACAACAGCAAGGATAGAAATCTTCCCAGCCTCTTTTTCCTTTTTGTTTTGACTTTTTCTGATGTTGTGAACGATACTAGACTCACAAGCCTAGAGAATATTCATTTGTCCTGACACAGATCGTGTATGTTCCTGATGGCTGGGCTTTTCCATTCTGATCTATGATCATATTTTTTTTTTGACTTGAGTTCTTCATGTTGGAGCTGTCTACCTTCTCCAGATAATGGAATAAGACCACCACCATTTTCTAACAAAAAAACCTTAGTCCATCCAAGTTGCATAAACCACCATGGACATCAATGTGAACACAATCACTTGCAGTGATGATAACACTCTTTAGTCATTACCAAAGTAGGCTAGATGTAGTCTAGTGACCTAAAAACCTCAGATTTATTTTATAAATTCTATAAATCTCTGGATTCCTCAACTAGAAGTTGGAGCTGTTGCATCTAACAGATTGTCAGGCTGATAGACATACCTGTTCAAGGGAATAAGAAAATTTTAGCTCCCTAAGAACTGGGACTGGGCATATATTTTCAAACAACTTGCCTTTAATTTCTGAGGTTTGCTGATAATTATTACTTTTAGCTAGGAAGTGCTCCTGTTGGGGAAGGTGTAGTATTGGTGTCGCTTTTTTAAGGAAAATATTTAAACTGATGTGATCTCAGAGATCTGCATCAGTCAAACAGACTCTTGGAAATGGAGCTTTGGAAACTGAAACAGAAATTTTCAGAGCTTGTCTAAAACTTAGGGGACATTGCCTGTCATTGTCACTGGTAACTTTTGAAAGAGGAATGTTCCTGGATGTTTTACTTCCCTTACAGTTCTGGATGTAATTTTAGTCCAATGCTGGCATAGCTTTCTCTAGTGTGGGCAAAGGTCTTCCAACCAAAATGGAATTTCTGTGAGTGCGGTTGCAAAATGCTTCCAGTAGAGAACCTGACAAAGAAAACACAGAAGAATGTGCTGAGTTATCAGTGTGGGGGGTTTTTTTGCCAAGCATGCTAATGCCTGTCACCCTCTTTGAACAGTCACTTCTAAAATTTGTGGGAGTTTATCCGTACCACTGCCAACTTACCAACTAGGATTCAGTATTAAATCAACTTTTCAGAACGCAAAGAAATAACATATTTTCCTCTGTTGGGTGAAAGGTGCATAACAGTAATTCAGTGGAGATTTTCCTGCAGAAAATAGAAAGCACTAAAAGCCTTGGAACAAAACGTTTTCTAAGTCTTGCTGAATTGTCACCAAGCTGTTGATTTTGAGCCAGCTTTCAGGTCCTTGTTTGTTTGGACTTGTATCTAGGCACAGCTGCTAAATCAGCTTACCAGCACACCTCTGTGGAACAGATCCTCCATCTAGTAACTCTCAGCAGCATGTGCTGCTGTAGCATTTAGCATTTAGCTGCCAGAGACCAAAGCATCAGTTCTGACACATCCCAATTCCTTTACTCACCTCAATAATCGAAGTATGTCCAGTGCTCTACCCTTTGGGTTTTGTGACCAATTAATAAAGGGGATAGAGAATATTAGTTTTTTCCATTGCACAGAAGACAGTTTAGGAAATCCTAGCCCATGCAGGACAGGAATATGGAATAACAAAATTTAAACACAGAAAGA
>VYZQ01002215.1:42951-71641 GCA_013400655.1 Mystacornis crossleyi | reverse complement strand
TTTCAAATATAGAGAATATTAGTTTTTTCCATTGCACAGAAGACAGTTTAGGAAATCCTAGCCCATGCAGGACAGGAATATGGAATAACAAAATTTAAACACAGAAAGAACAAGAAAGAAGTAGCACATTAGAACTGTCTGTTGGAAAGCAACTCACTTTCTATCAAGACTTGAGGACAAGGCTAGGGAGGGAAAAGAGATTCCAGATTCTTTGGAAGGGTGCTGTGGCCAGGGCTCTCAGTGGAGACGCTCAGAGAAGACCATGGGTGTAACATAGGCTGTTTTCTTACAGGCTGTTGTCTCTTGAGCTTTGTCAATATGACATCTCATTTTAACAGCTATTGTGTATGTGTTCTGTTCCATGACACCACCTAGTTCTAACTATTCCAGCCCTGTTTTAAAAATAACTGGCAGGACTCAAGGATTTGTTTCCCAAATAAAAATCAGAAATAATCTTCAGACTTCAGTATGCAAGTGAGAATGTCTATATTTGAAATGACGATTCCCTCATAACATCTTGTATATCAGAGACAACCAAATGACTGCCAACATTTTGTTTGAGAAGAAATGTAATGGGAATAACAATTCAACCTTTCCTTTTTATTTTTTAACCTGTCATTAGTTCTGTGTTAATGCTCAGCGTCTAACTTTCTGAGCAAAAGTAGCAAATGTATTTCCAATACATCATTCTGCTCTACATTTTTTTTTTTTCCCCAGGAATATTGCAGCAAATAAATTCACTAATAGCATTCTTAGCAACTATGAATTTTAAGTGCATATTAGGGTTCATCTGTAGAAAATAAATTTTCAACTCGCAAAACCTAATTTTTAGTCAAGATAATCTCAATCATATTTCAGCTTATTAAATAATTCCACCTCAGCTCAAAATCATTGCCATGCAACTAAGTCATTACAACAGGCCACTACCATGCTTTTAAACCAGTTCCGAGCAGAGTTAAATTAGTTATTGCAAATAACCTCTGGTTGTTATTCTGCCACAGAACAGGAAAAATACTCTGTGGTGAATGGATCCAAACCACACAAACCCACAGCCTTAGAATTTTAATTATTTAATATCCTTACCCAATTGTCTGCAAAAGATGCAGTCACTGAACTTTGAAAAGCATATGCAGTGGAAGAAAATTGGAAGGTGGTCACTATTTGTTTCCAAAATTTTCATTTCATTGAAGTACATGATTTGTTGCAAAATATTTACCAGTTCCATTAATGACAGAAAGAGAGAGAGAAGAAAGGAAAGTCATGCAACAGCTTCAAAACAGAAAATGGAGGTAGTGTTGACTGTCTTAGACTGCAGGGTAAAGAAGATGTTTCTTCTTCAGAGCAGACTTCAACTGGTGGAGGAAACCACGCACAACGGAATTCATATCATAACACTTCAGTCATCTGGAAAGTAGATGTTCAACTTAGTAACTCCCTCAGTGTGCTCTGTAGCCAATAGCAAGTAGGGACCTCCTGAAAATCCTCATCCACTTCAGACGGGTTGAATACTTCCCACTGATTACAGAGGGAGCCTCAGTAACCAGTCTGATAGCTCAGACAGCTGTCTTTCAGTTGGTTAACGTCAAGTGAGGTGAATCCTCCTTAGGGGAGGGCCAAAATTACAGGTCAAAGTTTACTGTGTACACGTTTGTATTTTGTCACAAGGGCCTCTGGCTGGTGAGGGACAAATGTATTCATGACATGGTTGCCCTGCTCCTGGAGTGGTTCTCGCTCTGCGAAGCACAACAGCCCTGGGGCTGGCAGCACTGGGAAAGAGCAGCTCAAGGAACAATGGGCCTGCAGCTGAGCTGTGCACAAATGAGGAAAGGAAGCCATTTGTCATCCCTAGGCCTTAATGGAGAGCCACTTCCTATTAATTAGAGAAACACAGAAATTGAAAAAAAAGAAAACAAGAAACTTACGTAATATGATCTCAGAGCTGGCTGATTTGCTAATGTAAAACACAGGGTGGAAAAAAAAAGGCTGATAATGTGGAACAGTAGGGCACGGCTGCTGATCTCATAGAAAAAACATGCGGAAAATACTATTCAAAACACTGGCAAAATGACTTCATGTGAAAGGCAGATTTCTTCTCTTCCAGTGGGCAGAATGTTCCAAAAGGAACCTGCATGCGTCTGCATGTGTGCTTTTCCCATTAACAGGCGTGCAGAAGGCCCAGGTATCGCAGAGGCAAACGGGCAGCATTTGGGTCACACGCTGTGAACGTGCATCTTTCTCCTAGATTAGGATGCTGCTGAGACCTTTCCCGCTTATCTTGAGCCCTAGATGTAAGGCTAGGAGAATTTTCCGAGGTTTTGACGGTTTGGGGAGCAAAAGAAAATTCCTTACCTGATGCAGTCACTCACCTCTAGCTCTCCAGACTCAAATGGTTAGAAAAGCAGAATTAGGAGCAGGATGTGCCCAGTCCCTGCTTTTTAAAACTGGAGTCTGGAGCATGGGAAAATGACCCAAGACACTCCCTACTACTCTCATTTAAACATGTAACATGTACACTTTTTATGATTTTGTCAGTTGTGAATGACTGAAGAAATAGGCATTTGTTCACAGAGAACAAATAAAACCCCTCCCTTCATGATAATATAAAAAAATTAAAATTTACCAGACAAAACTTCCCTTCTCTTTCACATACTACAAAAAGGGTTTAATAGTGACTGCTTTAGGAAGAGATAGTTTGCTGTGCTAAAAATAGAAGATGTCAGATATTTCGCATGAAACGTGGTGTTCAAAATCATTAGTATCTACTAAAATTTTAGGAGGAATTTCTCTAAGTGCTTATGAATTCTGACTCTCACTATTACACACTCAAGCACTACACTCTTTTGCTTTTATTGGCAGGAAAATGAGTTTGACAGGGGCTGATCAGAGACTTGAGAAACAAAACTGTTGGCCTCTGTTTCTCATGCTGTTTTTCCTTCGGTCACAGAATCTATAATAAGCCTGAATAATAATAATCTCATTGAATGAGATTCCACACATTCTGAAAAATGAACCCAGATGTCCTTTTGGAGGTGAGCACGGTCCTCCCCTGAACAGACACCTCTCCATCACTTCCCTAAATATGCCATATCAGCACTTCTTGTCTGACCAGTCTCTGTCACTCCCTTCCTTCTTAGCAAACCTATATTTCCTATCCATGTATTTTTGGAAAACATCTAAATGAAGACAAAACTGGTTTTAACCTTTNNNNAACAACACAACAACAACAACAAAACCCCAACTGTCAAGTCCTTTACTCTGGGTACTAGGTGCTTGTTTGTGCATTGGCATATTATTTTGTCTTTAGTTACCAGCTTCTCTGACACCTGATGTTATGACACAGAAGCACCTTCTAATTCTTTGACAAGTGCAGTGGCAAAAAGAATTATTTTATTGTTCATAACTGTTACAGGCACTGTCTTGCCTTGGTAGTGTTACTGTCTAGATTAAACTAGTCTGCTTCAGGTAAAATCTACTAGGAGGGCCCAGTTTTAGGCAACAGTATTTTTGTTAGGTCAGGCACTGAGCTGACTCAGATGTAGCTTACACTGGCTTTGGGTTCTTTTAAAAGAGCTGTGCAGATGCCATGGCAACTGACCCAGGCTAAGAGAGGCAGGCAGGGCATTACTAAATGAGGCTTTGAGATTTTCAATGCAGTTCACTGGAAAATAACCTGACATCCATATATGTGGCACTCAAACAGGATTTTGGAATATTTTTTTCATTAAGAAAATGGTTTTGCATAATTGGTGACCTTAGGCAAAATAGCCTTGGCATTTGCAAAGGCTCTAAAGATTGTTAATTTGACTTGTCCCTCTAACTTCACCAAACCAAGCATTAAGTGCCATAAGGGATATGGAGTGTAACAGGAGTTTGTCTTTCTGTTATTCATGTAGGAAACATATGTTATTCTGAGTCACTGCATTTACCAAGAATAGATCTGAGAGCTGCAACAGTCCACAAGAAAGATCAGCAGGAAAGGTAGGAAAACCAAAGATGGCACACAGGTATTCTTTCACGCTATGTGGTCTAGAAGTAGGAGCAACATCATAGGAGAGAGATCTGAAAAAGGCAACACCTTCCTGTTTCTGTTTAAATTTAAGCTGCTCTGGAAACCATTGTCTCATAAAGAATTGAAATACCACCAGTAAAACATTTTATCTTGGAGGTGCAACATGTCCTGGATTCTGATGATCTTTTACTAGGAAGGTTTTAATCTCTATTTCAGGGCAGGAAAATTACATCCTGATGCAACCCTTTCAGATAGGCTGCTGCCGCCTACATAGAGCACTGGGCAAAAGACTGTATTACCTAGATAAGGGGAGTTTTGTAATGTAAATTGTTCCCCACATTTTCTTCTAAGAAAATTTTCTTCTCTCTCTCTCTCTCTTTCATTTTTAAAGCAGTTGAAAATATGTCATGTATCTTAATATAGGGCTGAAATCTTAATCCCAGTTTTATGAGGTCTATTAAACTGATACGGATTGTGCTATGTGGGAATTAATCCCAGGTGGCCTCCAGGAAAGCCTGGTGTCTCTAGTTCTCAAGTGATTGTCTCCTGTGCATGTGATCTGTGTGTTTTCCAGTGGGTACAGTGTATTGTGTATTACAGTTTAATGAGATAAAGACAAGTGGAATGTGCACACTTAATCGGTTCAAATGATAGTATTTCCTAACCCATATCACCAAGAAAGGCTCACAGCTGTTCAGGCACATTCCAGTGAGTAATAGCTTTCAAAGAAAAATGAACCATAAAAAATAGTAGAAATGAAAATGTAATTAGAGCTAACTAGTAATCTTTCTGTCTTAATTACACCATTGCAATTGTCCTTACTTCAGAGAGAGGACTCCTGAGAGAATTTTGCCCTCTGGGTTAAAGGAAAAAATTAAAACCCTGTAAATTTTTTTGTCCATTTTCTCTCTTGTGTGGTTTCTTCTTTTATCCTAAAAACTGTCAGTTTAATGTCCTTTTAATTTCATTGTCTGTGAACATGTTAGCTGTGGTATGGAAGTTACGAGGAGAACCTGAGTGTTTCTGAAAGCTTATGGAAGAACTGGGCAAAGTTTTAAGAGATCACCCTCTGCATTGCTGCAGAAAATAGTGATTTATCTTTTTTAAGGAAAACTGTTTAAAAAGTACTTGAAATGACTTTTCTCAAGCAGGATGTATTACTTCATGTGTTTTGAACTTGGTGGATTATACATGTTTCTCCAAATTAGATCTACCTCCCTTTTTGCTCTTCATCCTTCATATCCCCTTTCCAGGACATGTTTCTGTAGTGCCTGTTTTGCCCTGTGTTACATCGTCCATATTCTGAACAAAATTCTTCTCCTTTTTCCCCATTTCATCTTCTCCACTCTTATCTTGTCTTTCTTCTCCTATGATAAGCTGTTTAATCCTGTGGGTTTTCTAGAAGAGAATGTTGTGAGTATACTCTGTCTTCTCAAGGCCTGGTCCTTCCACCTCAGATGTCTCTCCGCTCACCAGAACCCTTCTGCTGCTTCATTTGATTGTCAGGGTGGGATTCACTCATGTAAACATAGGTGTCCAGAGACCTTCCAATGCTTGGGGTATTCCCTAAGACCTTCAGTTTTCTGTCTTGAATCCTTCATAGGGCCTGTGTCAGTTGTGGCTGTCATGACTATGTTTAGGTAACTGAATTGTTTTCTCTTAAACCCTCTTCCTCTTCTCTCCAAAGCAACTTGTTCTCTGTGACAAATATACAGTCTGTAGGCACAAGACAGCCTGTCAAATGCCTCCTCTCTGGCATATTTATTTCCTGGGAAGCTCCAGCTGTAGTTCCCTTTGAAAATTTTTTTCGCAGTATCAACTTCCAGTACTGAAAGAATTCTAGAAAAATAAGTCACTCAGTCACATCAAGGTTTATCCCTTGATAAACCACATTTACCAGCAGGATATTGAAGAAAGAGACAAATTATCACCCATACTTGAATCTACATCCTGATTTATCTCACTATATGTTATCATAGGAGGCTTGACAGAAGGAAATGCATTCTGGATTATATCCCACTTGTAGCACTAATTCCTTGTTTCTCAGATTGTGATCTTCCCTTGCTAGTCTCTGATAACCCCTCTTTTTATGTTTCCCACATGAGTTCCTGTGAAAATGAAGCTCAGTCAGGAGTTTTGGGGGCAAATCTGGAAGACTGAACAAGTGCAACATGGGGTCAGACTGTGATACTTGTTTATTTTCCCAAAGCATTGCTCCATACAGAGCCTAAAGAGTAACTGTGAAGCTCCGCAGTACTTCAGACAAATAGGGCTTTGAAAATGGTGGCAATAGCTTCATTTTGCACCCACTAATATCCTGAAAAACCCCAATTAACTCATCATCATTCTTCCACGAATTTGGCTAAATATTTGACCTTATGTGTCAAATATGAAAAATATTACGGAAAATGCAATGTTTTTCTAACAAATAATCCAATGTAACCATAGAATTCTGGTCAATCTAGTATCTGTCATCCTGGGATTTTCTTACATGCGCAAGTATTACTGGAAGGAGTCTAAAGAGCTGACCCTTGGGAACCCTTCTTTATGGGAAAAAAGCACCAGAAAACATGAGCTTTCTGAGAGAGTTGAGTGATTTTTTTTTTTAAGTTGTTCTTCAGTGAGGTGGGAAAGCATTTATCTGAAAATCAGTTCTTTTGCCAAATTTTGACTCTCCTCCTCAATATCTTTGTAATGACAGGCTGAGAAATCTGTGGGCAGTTGTTATCAGCAATAGTTTTGCCTAATTTCCTCAAAAAAAAAAAATCTGTCAATTTTAGCCTACTTTCCTGCTTTCAGATACAGTCAACAATTTGATGAAAGCTAAGATAATGAACACTGACAGGTATTTAATGTTGTTAGCCGGGTATGTACACTTATCCAGGTGTGTAACATTGTTCTTGTACTCGCGTGTGTAACAGCATTCCCTCTTGATCTCCCCTGAAGGCTGACTGAAGAGAAGTAACATTTATAGGCCATAGCCTGATCTCATGGCACAGTATCACAAGATGGTAGAAAATACTTGGCTATGGAGACAAGCAGTCATGCTTCCTTCTAGGCTTCTGTCTCTTTTTTCTCCATTCTTTTATATAATTGCGAAGGAGTAATCACTATTTTGTGAAGCATCATCAAGGCCTATGATACACACTTGTGCCAGAGAGTCTGGGAGCTTGGCTCTTTTAACTTCTGCTAACAAAGGCCAAACATGAGAAAGCAGAAATTACTTTGCTTTAACATAAAAGCTCACTGACCTGGAAAAGCTTGAGAAGTGGGCCCATGGGAATCTCATGAGGTTTAACAAGACCAAGTGCAAGGTGCTGCACCTGGGTTGGGATAACCCCTGAGATCAGTATAGGCTCGGGATTAACAGACTGAGAGCAGCCCTGGGGAGAAGGACTTGGGAGTGCTGGTGGATGAGAGGCTGGACATCTGTCTCCTGGGCTGCATCAAAAGCAGTGTGGCCAGCAGGGCGAGGGAGAGGATTCTGTCCCTCTGCTCTGCTCTGGTGAGACCCACCTGCAGTGTTGCATCCAGCTCTGGGGTACCCAGCACAGGAAGGACTTTGACCTGCTGGAGCGAGACCAGGGGAGGACCAACAAGATGATCAGAGAGATGGATAGGTTGGATATTAGGAAAAAGTTTTTCACAGAAAGAGTGATAAAGTACTGGAATGGTCTACCCAGGGAGGTGGTGGGGTCACCATCCCTGGATGTGTTTAAAAAGAGATTGGATGTGGCGCTCGGTGCCATGGTTTACTTGAGGTGTTAGGGCATTAGCTGGATTGATGATCTTGAAGGTCTCTTCCAACCTAGTGATTTTGTGATTCTGTCATTCTGTGATGGAGCACCTCTCCTGTGAGGAAAGGCTGAGAGAATTGGGTTTGTTCAGCCTGGAGAAGAGAAAGTTTCAGGAGGACCTAACTGAGATCTTTCAGTACTTGAAGGGAGCCTACAAGAAAGGCTGGAGAAAAGTATCTACAAGGGCATGTAGTGGCAGGACAAGGGGGAACGACTTGAAACTGAAAGACAGCAGCTTTAGATTAGATATTAGGAAGACATTCTTTACTGTGAGGGTGGTGAGGCACTGTCACAGTTTGCCCTGAGAAGTTGTGGATGCCCCATTCCTGGAAGCGTTCAAGGCCAGGTGGGATGTGGCTCTGAGCAATCTCTCACTACAAAATGGGGAGCTGAAGTGAGCCTCCCTCTATCCCTCACCCTCCTGCAGATCACTGGCTTTACTTGGCAGCTCAGTGACCACTTACTACTGTGGAGCATCTCCCCAGTTTGTCAGGTGGCCAGCAGTCCGTCAGCCTTGTCTGAGAAATGGCGGAATTGTGTCTCTGCAGGGTTTGATAACTGAGACATTTTGCATAAGAACCCAGAACCATCAGGGGAAGTATTTATAAAGCAATTGGAACAACTTCCCTGTAGTGCTTTCCCAGACTTTTCCAGCCTCACAGTTCTCTTAGATAACTTTCCCCTCTCATCCATTTCCATTTTCTCGGGTACTTAGGTAGCCACTTCTAAAGTCTATTGCTCAAAAAAATCCTTTCTAATTTGCAGGGGTTTTATCCCTGCACATAGTACAGAGCCAGAAATCAGTCTCCAGTGAAGGATAAAGTCTCCCCTTAACTGCCTTTTAACCCTTCCCTTAACTTGGGCTTAAGTGTATAGAGGAGATACGAAGAACCAAGTTGTAAACTCTTAAAAGAGTAAGGAATGCAACTTTGCTGGGAAAATACATTATAAACAACTCACCTCTAAATACAATGATTAAGAGCCAACAATATTTTTTTTTAATCCACTCTAACACCAGAGTTAGGTAATACCATTTAGTAGGAACTTCTATGTTATTGATTGTTGAGTCAAAATATTTTCTGTGACGGGTCACAAAATGGTTTTGCAGCACTTCCACACAGCTGGAGAAATAATCATACAAGCAAAAGGGCAGCAGCTGTGAGATTTCAAAGTCTTACCAGGAATGGAATTCTGGAAATGTAACAGATGTTTAAAAGTCCCCATCATCTGTCCAGCCCCACCACCCCCATCCTCCCATCCCCCCATCTCTTTCCCTTTCTTGCCTATATATGTATTAAATAACAAGTAAAAGAAATTACTGATACTGTATAATTCTGGTTTCCAATTTATCTTATCTGATATTTGAAAGAAAATCTATGCATGTAAAAAAAAAGTAGAAGTATTTTATTTGCCTTAGAGGTTGGACGTCTGAGCTTTAAGTACTAAATTGTGCTTTAAGAGCACATAAACTCCAGACATCCATTTGAATGCAGTAATTCAGTGCTGTGCTGTGAAACAAACACTGAAAGGAAACCTCCAAAACTGGAAGCGCAGAGCAGCCACTGACTAACTCTCAGCCCACCAAACAACTGAAGGGACAGCATGCTTTTTTCAGCATGTACCTGAGTCTCACAGACCATACTGCTGGCATGCACTGGGAAAATTATTATCGTGATATTGCAAGTTTGAAGACTATGGATGAATTGCAGGAAGAGAAAATGACATAGTAAGCAAGTGCAACCAGCATAGTGATTTTAAGGAGCAAATTTTTTTAGTGACTTGCTCTCTGTCTTTGGGAATATTTTGAGTTTGCACAGATTTTCTTGAACAATTCTAATTTCGAGCATTTTTCCTCACACAAAAGGGATATTATTTTCAGTTTACAATTCTTCAACTAAAGCAAAAGAACAATTTATTTAGCACTCTTAAATGTTGTTATATGCATTTCACATGATAGCATTCATATTTTATCTGTATTTCATCCTCTCAGCAACAGTATAATGCAGAGGAATACTGACCAGCATATGTTTTGTTGTTCTTAAACTTTGATTTTCTTTTTTGATTCATTATGAAGCATCTTTGCACTACGGGTTTACAATTTACCAACTTCTGCAGGTAGTTTCTCCATGGCCACCTTTAACAATAAGCTCCTCTTGACTTCAATGGCATCAAGAATGTGTGTTAGGCAAAATCAAAAAAGAGCACACAAGCACTCAGAAAGGAGGAACACTGAGCAGATGGCAGTTTCAGATTTGCAATCTGAGAATCCACTGGTTTCATTAATATCATATTAAAATAGCTAAAGGCATCTATTGGTGCTTTTGCTGTACGAAAGTCTGAGGCTGCAGCAATGACTGATATACTCTGAAGGCTTTAGTAGCCCTGAGCAGAGCTCCTATTCTTGGAGCTCAGGTCCTTTAGGCCATCTCAGGCACAGACAGTCCAAGATTCCTATTGCTCTCACTGGCATCAAAGTGAGTTTTGGTTTATTCAGATTGGAAAACTTCTTTCTGGCTCCTGTATGAGTGCTGGGGCTTTTGAAATCTGGTCATTTATTTCAAATGTTCAAACCTTCTGAATGGCAAGTTTGTACTGCAGTGATTTGCGTGCATGCTCAGAGGACAGAAGGGTGGGGGGGAATCCCTGTAGGCCAGCACAGCCTGTTTATATTTATGACCTGCTGACCACACAGAACAGGCATAGCTATGCTAAAGTAAGGAGCGATTCTGATGTACCTTGTGTCACAAGGCCTTATCCAGAAGGGCTCCAGTAGGAGTCTCTGCCAGTTGATCCCCATTAGCACAACTCAGTCCACTCTGGACAGGTGAGCTCCTACCAGGAGACACGGGTTGGCGCCTTTTGCTAAGTGTTCGGAGTGCATGGTGAGGCTGTTGGTGTTGCTGAGGTGTTAGTGAAATACCTAGAAGGGAATTCCGCCTTAATATGTTATCTCACAGTTACTGTGTCCACGCAAACTTACCTTGTCTTCTTTGTCCTCCTGTAGACCCCCTGTTGAACAACGCAACCACCACCACTTGTACCGTGTCAAAATGCCTACGGGGAACTGTGTAGATGAAACAGAGTTAGCTCAGGCTGAACCCAGGCAAGACTGAAGTGTGTCTGGCTGAAAGCAGAAACACTTTGAAGAGTTCGCCAAAACACTGTCACCACCTTTCCTCAAAGATATATAACCCTTATTCATCAAAGTTATGGCTGTCTCCTCGTTAGACATAGATGATCAAATTTGCAGCAATTCCCAGAAATACTTTCTCTCAGTTTCAGCTCACTAGGAAACTCCGTCATTTCCTTGTTGATGGACGTTGTCGTCCCGTTCCAGTGATTCATGCTGTTGTCACCTCCATCCTGAACCCTGGTAACAGAAGTGGAATCCGAAACCCGTGAATAGATCCAGAAGGTAACTGCTGACTTTTTCCATAGTGTAAGGTGCTTTTAGCACTGCATGTCTGAACTCAAGTCCCTCACCAGGCTTCCGCTTTCTCTCAGTACCTGTCTATAGCCTTGGCCATAATTTTCAAAGGAACTGAAGAAATGTCAGAGTAAGGTGGATGCCTCTGATGTGCTTTAGATCATGGAGTTCAGGAAAAAATGTGGCAGAACTACTTGCAAAATCAATCTAGTGTCGCTTTGCGATGTCTGTACCTCTTGCCAAGGTAATGCTGCTGTGGAATGCTCTTCTGGATTCTGATCATCTTGATGAAATGTTGGTGTTTTCCCTATGTGATTGGGTGGGGGAGGAAAGGAGTTTATTACCACATATGACACAATTCAACAGCTGTTTTTATTCCATAATCCCCTCTTCTTTTCACCCTCGAAAAACAAAACAAAACAAAGCAAAACCAACCTCCCAAAAGCACCCCATTACTTAGTGAATCTTGATCTCCCAGACCACAGGCAGAGGCAACCAAGGACTTTACTATTGCTTTTGTTCTTCTGTGGAAGTAATTCAGATAGTGCCTTGTTCTGTTTAGGATTTAAGGATTAGTAGCTCATTTTTTTACCTTCAGGCTCTTTCCAGCTTCAGCTACATTTATTTCAAAGGAGGCCATAAAGGTTTTCAAGTACTCTGGGGTTTAAAAAAATTTGAATTTTAGAGTTCCATGAGTGAGATCTTCTGAGTGCAAAAGTCAGTTCATGTGATTTATTCACATGGAACAGAATTTGTTTCTGCTTAGATACTGAGACGTTCTCTGCTGCTTCATACTCAATTTGAGGTTGTTAATACAGCGTACTTCCTATGCAATAACAAAAATGTTGGAATTAGTCAAGTACAGTAACAGTTTCATTCAGAAAGAAAACACAGGAGGGTGGAAGGAGGCTGTATTTAGACATTGCTTTTAAAATGGTGAAATAGTTTAATATTTAGGTTTATTTTGACAAGTGACTAAACACAAGGAAGTACAGGTTAAACCACTGTAGAAAGGTTGGTTTCCATGTGATAGTAAAGAATGTGAATAAAAGTAAATTAAACTAAAAGGAATGCTCCATCAAAAATGCATGTTTTTCTTTGGAAAAGCGGGATAGTAAGGGTTGACACAGAACGCTTACATGAAAGTGAGGATACACAGACTGTTACTGCACTGAGGCCAAAAGGCTTGCAAGAGTAAGTAAACTGCATAGTAAAAATGCTTTTGGTCGTCAAAATATAAATCCCCTTGATTTATACCTTGAGTCAGTATTCCTGTCACAAGGAGAATTCATGGGCAAACAGGCTTGCATACAACCTTTTTCATTTTAGAATATCTTAAAGCGCTAAGAGGCCAATGGCCATATGTTTTACATAGCTGTATGGACCAGACTCAGGTCTCAGAGATGTGCTTGATCTTAAGTTGTGAAGCATCAGCTGGGAAATGGGCTGCTGCTTTGAATTAAACTGAGCAGAAGATCTGACCGGAATTCATGACAGAAAGCCAGCTGTAAATCTGTAGCTAACACACATTTCTATGGAGAAGAAGATTAAAAGTTCATTTGCACAATTCAGGGGTCGTCGTCTTGGTTGTTCATAAGACAGCAGTTGTGTGTCTATGAAGTTCTTCCCCGATTTCCTTTTCCACCACCATTCTGGCTGCATTCACTGCTGGCTAAGAGACATACATTGGCCAAACAAATCCTTGCTGTGCTTTGGGACAATCTTGCAGCCTAAACTGCACATCTAATGAATGCAACTAGTTCACAGAGTAGAAGAAAAAAAGGCTGGTAGAAAATGTGTTATTTATGTATGACTGTCAATGTTCTGAGAATAGAGCCTGCCTTTTGGCTCTGTGCATTCAGCGAGTTGAGCTAGATGATCTTTCGAGGTCCTTTCCAGCCTGGGATGTTCTGTGATTCTGTCATGAAATGAATGGTTCACTCTATCTCCTGTATGTAACAACTGCAAAAAAAGGGACAAATAATCGTTCCAAACTGCTGTTCTTGTAGCAAAACTGGGTAGGCAGGCAGGCAGAAACCTCCAACAGAGATGTTACTGGTGGGAGTCACTCATGGGAAGAGCCATTTTCCCATTCATAGTGACTATTGCTGTGGAAAATGGGCACCCCAGAGTGAATAGGCAAGGCATTAGATGTGCAGTTAATAAAATTCACACAAATACTTCAGCATAAATTTCCACATTCCTGTCAGACTGAAGGCAGGGATATTTGTCCCAAGCAGATCCCATGAAGCTGAAACCATGGCTCTTCCTTTCTGTCATACATGGAGGAATTTCTACAAGAAATCCAAATTTATTCATGTAAAAAGAGCCTAATAGACATGGCAAAGAAACTCAGAGAGAAAGAGAGATTAGTTCAAAACAAAATCTAAAGGATCTCACTTTCTTAGTTGCCATGGATTAGAGAAGTGTTCTGTCCTGAGCCCACAGCGGGTGAGAGGAAGCAGCTGGAGCTAGACAGAGAGCTGCTGCCCACACTTTTCCTACTATTTTCATAACTTTTTGGAGAATCTTGTAATTATGGTCAGAAAAAATTGTTAGTCAGCTTAGTCTGACCCATTTTTTCTTTAATTCTGACTTAGTCCAATAACTTGTCTTTAGTTGCAACACATTTCCTCAATCTGAGGAATCAAGAATCCTCAATCAAGAAATGCAGAATCTACCACCATCTGGACCAGGTTGTTTTTTGTTTTGTTTTGTTTTTTTTTCCAATGATCAGTCATCCTTTCAGTTTTTAAAAGAAAATATGTCATTTCACAAGCATCTCCCTTAAGCGTCTGGTCATTTATTACAAATTATTTTTTTCCTGGTATGTTCTCTAGATGAGCATAATTAATGGAGACATCTCAGTCTTATTCTTCCCACATGAATTAATCTCTGGCAACATAAACCAGGAGTAAAGCTGTCTAACAGTGTCCGTGGAGAAACAGCATTGGTTTAACTCAAATAATTAATTTTAGTGTCGCATTTTGCTCAGCACAGAAGACTCTCTACCAACACCACCCTTCTTTAGGGACCTGGGGCACTCACCATAATTATTGCCAGTGGTCCTAAAACCCAAGAAGTTAATAAAAGTATTATTTGCATATTTTCTTTAATGATAAATTTACATTGATTTGAAGATTATCTTCTTATTAGTATTGTTCAAATCTAGAGAAGAATCATCAGGGTAGTCTGAAATTATACTTTATTGTTTTCCTAATTATTCCTTCATTTGATCATTTTAGAGGCAAACTGGGGTGTACAGGGGGAAGAGGAGAGGCAATAAAACCAGCAAGATAAACACTTGTGAAAATTCTAAATATTTTGGAAATATTTTAACAGAATGTGTTTAGGGAATGAAATGCCATTCCCTTTCAAAGCTTAGAAAATATATATTTCTTTAGATTTTCTAAAAAGTCTTCACCAAATTTTAGTCCTTTCTAATGTCATGAATAAGGAGAACTCCTGGGGAATATGGAACTATTTTGTTTGCCCAACAGATCCTCTTAGGGATATCATAAAGAACATTTCTTGTGCAACTTCCTCAGATCAGGGAAACCTGCTATATTTGCTGCTACCCTCTTTTCCTTCCTTTGTGTAGCAGTAACACAGTGGAGTCATTTCTCAGGGGTGTCACAAAAACTGAATACATGGATCTAATGACTATAGTTCACACAGAAGAAAAACAACATTCCTGATCAGCTGAGCAATATGAATTGTTTAGGCTTCCAGCATGAGTAGAATTCTTACTACCCAGTAAGACTTCAGTAGTTTAGGAAGAATTACATTAGAAATTAGAAAAGCACTTAGAGTAAACAGCAGTAAAATAATCATAGTCCCTGGGGAAGGGTTTAGAATTTTGCTTTAATATTAAAAGCAGGACCTTATTAGGTGAGCTAAAGGAGTACTAATGCCTTCATCCTTTCCTGATGATTCACACTGAATCCTGACTGTCCAATGTAGTTTAACATTAATGAATGTAAATAAATCCACAGATAGCTCTCTCACTGATTTAATCTAATTGGTTCTGATTACAAATCTAGAATTTCTGAGAATGTCATAGTTTGTTCAAGGAAGAAGGTTGGATACCTCTGAATCTGAGTGCCTGTATTTTGTTCTTGGCCACAGCCCAGAGGTAGACCCAGTCACCTGTGCTAACCATTTTGCACAACACTTGAACTTGAATATTAACCCCATTACAAATATCAGTCAGTTTTAAACAATGCATTTCTGCAGTGCTCCACCTGAATAAGGCATATGCGTGCTGCACTCTCCTTCTCCAAAGGAAGGCCAGGTGGCACTGTTGCAAAAAACTCTTGCTAACTCTGTCAATCTGTGTGTAAAGCGATACTCCTTGAAGAGCTGCTTCTTGTCACTTGTGAGGCATTGTTTTATAATTCTCCCCAGCAAAAATTGCTTTCCTTGCTTTAATCTCTCTGCGAAACCATTGCAGGTAAGTTTGCTCTCACAGCAATCACACAAAATACTGTAAAATGCCAAGATACTATGCTACGGATGGGTTCTTACCACATAACTCTCCAAAAACACTTTTCCCCCTAGTTAAAAAGGGGTGGCACTTTTTCTCTCATTTCTCTTGGCAGTCTCTTCAACAAATATTTAAAATAATTCCATTGTGGATTATTTTGCCTGAAATTAATTTAATGGAAATCTTAAATCTCTTGTCTATACTCATATGGTAAGAGCAGTAACAGAACAGAGATGGGACCATAAGTAACCCCAGGAATTTAATCCTCTTTCCTTCCTTACACGGCCTAACCTACATGAATAGTAGCTTGACATGACAGGTGCTGCTGCAGCTGTAGATTTTCCCAGGGCTCGGTTCTGACCTCTAATGTCTGATAGTCTTTTTGCTCTTGCTGGTTTTCTAAGCGCTTAAAAAACAGCTGTCATTATCAGCTGAAATGAAATTCAGATAGATGAAGATTTCCTTCACCCAGCACAATGAAGTTTCACACAGAGACTGAACAGAACCCGCTGGTGTGTTTCACAGGCTGACAAGAGCCCAGGAGCAATGTAGTGCTAGGTTAGTAATCTAAGGTCACTGAGACTGTTTAGCTGTGACCACAGCCACCTCCAGCTACTGATAGTGTTTCTTTGTACTCTGCTGGAGAATCAAATGTTTATACAAATAACCTTTCTCACACTTTTATGAGGAAATTGCCCAACGTATATTGAGGGTTTTACACTCGAGCTCATTTCATTCCAAGCCAACTGCTGTTTCTGTGCTGCTCAGTGAGCACAACCCATTCAATTTTAATTTCATTACAAACAAAGACAACTAATAACATACGCTTTAGAAAGATTATTTTTCCTAGAGAAAGATGTTTGCCAAAACCCTTTGCAACATAGAGCTAAGAGCAATAATTGTTCTAAAAACTCATGCATGACCCTGGGGAGTGTTGTGCTCTTCTTACAGTGCTGTCCTTTCCTTTGGGCAAAAGGTGTTCTGAGCCAGTCAGTGCATCAGTTCTCACCTACCTGGCTCCAACCTGGGTTTTACGAAATGGCAGGAATGTAACAATCAGTTCCTTGGAATGGCTTGATAGTCCACTCTAATCTGTTATCCTATCTCTGCACTAAATCTCTTAGAGGAAACAACCCACCTCCTCAGAAGCAACAACTGGAATGTATAAGGTCAAAATAAACATGGACTTTATTTTGGACACATTTCTTGAATTAATATTAAATAGAGATGTCTATGCAATGTAACAAAATGAGATCACAAAATGGAGAATTCTACGCACCTAAGGTGGCTGCTTTGCAACCAAATGTTAGACCTGCAGGAAAATTCCTGAATATTCTAGTTAGTATTAATCTTACCTATATGACCTACTTGCCCTTTTTTAAACAATGTCAAGAAAGCAAGACTCTACTGACTTGAATGGGACAAATGTCTGGCCTTAAATTTTCTACATATAGAGTTTTCAAAATTAGCTAGAAATGGAGCTAAACCAGAGCTGCAACCCAAGACCCCAAAGCTTTGAGGAAGTTTTGGTTGGAAGACAAGTTTTGCAGCTGGTCTTTGATCTGAAAGGAGTAAGCCCAAACCTAGGATAAGATCTCCTGTGAATGCTGGAGAAAATTGTGTTTGGATCCAGATTCAGACTTCACAAGCTGGGCCCATGTCCTAATGGTGCAGATGAAGGCCAGAAATGGCCGCCTGCCACAGAAGGAGGCAGAAAGCCCCCCCAGCAGCTGCGTGCTCTGAGCTGCCTGTGTACAGGGGCACCAGCACGGCAGGGGTGAGCCCACAAAGAAGTGTCTGTGGTAAACTTCTTTGCAAAAGCTGAAAGTGGTGTGCATCATTTGTAGAGCAATAGCAGAAGGTTATTCTGTGGGTGCTGCAAAACAACCTCTAATTCCTGTCAAGGGCTGCAAGTGCTGCCTTTGCAAAATATGTGTTAGGCTTTGAAACTAAAGTTCACACTGGTTCCCGCTTATCACGTATTGGCTTGCACACTCCATCAACACCTGCAGTTCTCACTTGTCACCACTTCTTTCACACCTGGAAGCTCACGTTGCTAGTCTATGATTGCTACTCAGCTACAAGGAGTAAGTGGTACTGTCAGCAAGCCTTAGATGAATCCCCTTTGATACTACAGACGTCTTGTTAAGAGTCATCAATGTGAACATTGGAAAGAGAGGGATGTTTGCAGCTGAAAGGCTGTGTACAAGAAAACATATTAGAGTTACGAAGTCCATATATCATTTATGGTGTTTTGCACCTGTAAAGTGAAGTCTGCCTTATAAACTGTAATAGATAAATCCTATCCACACAGTGGGGTAGTAGTTACTACTTGCATGTTGCACAGAAGAAACCATGTCCACAGAGTTATGAGTTATCCCTCAATTTGTCCGTTCATGTTCCATACACAAAAGTCAACAACAGAAATAAGAATAAATATACTTCCTTGTTTAAAAATCAGTTCAGTGCTGTAGGCAAAGCAATTTTTTTTTAAGGCCATAATGTTCATTTATGAGAAAAAAACTTACCCGTGCTTCCCAGGAACCTCTTTCTCCACCATGCATTCCAGCTGAGAATCTTTGAGCACTTCATAGGGAGCAGTGTATCACTTCACGTATAAGAATCATTGGGTTTCCTCTGATTCTTAGAAAATATTTATGGCTCCCTGAAGAGAGGAACAGGCTGCGGTCACAAATGGTGCAACTGTGATAATTTGCACCTTGAGTGCAGTGCAAAACAAACAAAAAACCCCACTTTTTTCAAAAATTAGTAGTGAAAAAAATTACTCCGGTTCCTCTAGTGATTGCCTCCAGTGGAAAGTAGTTATATTTATATTTGCTTGACTTGCAGTTCGAGGGATGTCTACGTGTCTACGTAAAAGAGGCAAAATGGTACCTTGCTCCCTTCATCACCTCCATGATCACCTGCCTGCCTTCTGGTTGTCAGTAAAACCCCTTCCAAGGCGTGGCTTCCTTTGCCTTGCCGTGGGTTAACAGTGAGCAGAAAACAGGAAGGCAATGGAGCTTGGCTGTATGCTCCAAGGACCATGCAGTATGACCTCTATGCTCCAAGGACCATGCAGCTGGCACCACTCGTCATGGCACATGGGAGGAATTGTGACTTTCAGGGGATGTTCTGTAGGACGGGAGACTTTTGGAGCCTGTGTTCTAAATGACTGGGCTGACAGCCATGTCTGGCTTACTGTGGGCAAGGGAAGGAACAATATTTAGTCTGTGTAAATTTGTCCCTTGACAGATCCTTATTGTTCTCACCAACATCCAAGAGGATGAACCACATCAAAACTAATCAATAAGCAACAGCTAGATATCAAAGTTCTTAAAGAGTCCAAGACAGCACTTACTCCACATCTTTATGGGCAGAAAGTCAGAGATGCAAACCTTCTTGTCAGTCATTATTGACTATATGACTGTGACACCAGAAAACTTAAATCACACCACTGAAGTGCTAAAAATCCTGTTTGCCTTTTAAATTCTCTTGCCCACTGCTAAGTAAGTGTCCTGAGTTACAGTGTATTCTTTACCATTTTTAGCAATGTTCCCTGCCTCCTCCCTCTGGACTATCTTCTGTTAATGGGCCCATCAATGCTTTGTGCATGACTCATGGATAACTCGATCCTGGACTGTCTCCTGTTAATGGTCCCATCAGTGCCTTGGCCTACGACTCACCATCCCATTGTGAGATGCTCCGCCCAGGGGGAAGGAGCCAAGCATTCCCACCTGGATAAAGTCTGGGGTTTTGGAGCAGCATGGGAGAGCCTCTTCCACTGGATTCCCAGAGGAGCAGCCTTTCCCACTGGATTCCCAGAGGACAAGAGCTACACAGCCACCACTGGACTTCTCGAGGAGGACCAGACCTTTTTTCTACAAGATCACCCTCTTCAACAGAACCANAGACACCAGTCTTTCAAACCAAGAGAGTAAGGAAAGAAATTAAACAGTGACCTAGTAGGTGTTTCAGGTTGCATTTTTCCTTGAATATTTATTGGATTTAAGAAACTTTACAGGAAAAACTGTGTAAAATCTTTCACAAGAGCCATGGAGTGTGACCCACACAGGATAGACAAAGGCATGTACCCCAGCATTCCTTTGAAGGGCACAACAACCCAAAGCAACTATGTCAAACTGTGCCAGCCCTAGGGCCTGCTGCCTAGCAAGCCATGCAGGGTGCAGAGTGGGCTGAGCAGGCAGTGGCAGCTGGCAGGAACTTAGAGGGGCTAGGAGTATCTGCAGGGAGACTGTGAGGGATGAACTGGAAGGAGCAGATGAGAGAATGCACTGACAGCAGAGGGGAAGGCAGGACAGAAAGGAGATGCTCTGAGACTGAAACATCCTGCTACAGCTCTGGGTTATGGTAAAAGTTTGCTGGTGTTTTAGCTTCCCGTTTAGTTTCATGGAAGATAGGTCTTCACCGCAGTCAGCATAGGGTCTGGTAACGTGAATCTGGGTGTGTGTTAGCCTACTCTACCTTTGTCCCCACTGGATCTTTCAGGAGAGTGTGTCAAACAAGTCTGGGAGTGGATCACAGTGCAGCACTCCTGTACACATGATCCGGTCCCTGGAAAAGGTAGAAGAGCTCACAGACAGGCAAACTGTGGGACAGCACCAGCAGACAGTCAGCACTCTCAAGGGTCAGTTTGTGTTATCACTGCAAATTAGGCACCTTTTTATAGTGAAAAAAGGAACTGTACACCCCAACATGCCACTAAGATTCATAAGCGGATCAGAAAGAAGTGGAAACTGTTCTGTACACAAGGCCAAGCTCATTCTGCTACACCAACCTCAGTTCAGCTGCCGGCACCACACACACACATATATGATTGCACTGCTAGAAAAGGTGGGACATCGTGCCATGGTGTTTTTCCAGGACTTTACACATCAGCTTATCAGCACATCTGAAAATACCTAGAAGTTTTTGAGGGCGGTAATGAAATGGAGACCAGCCTGAGCTGGGACCCTTTGTTGTGGTTAACATGGCAAATAAATGAGCTGTGAAGTATGTTATGCCACTCTCATTTCACTGTGCCCTTTATTCAGAGCTTTGACTAAAAAACACTATATAAGGCCCAGAAGTTTTACCACTGTTTAATTGAGTGTGGTAGTTGCTAATAGTGAAACTAATACTCATTATTTTTCTGGACGAAATGTTAATGTGCACACACGAGCAAAGACACTTGCAAAAAAGCAGTTTGAAAGTCTAACATTACTGCAGCTTGACACAGTAATAATAGCAAAGATGTTAAAAATTTTGATTTTTTTAATAGTAGTCTGCAATTGACATCCAAAGGAAATGTCAGTGGGGATGGTTTATAGCACAACCAGTTAACTGAAAGAAACAAAGGAAAGATGCAATAGAGAATAGGAGAAATGGGAGAAAGGAACCCAAGGAATGGAGGCAAAAAAAAAAGGCAACAAAATGAAGAAAAGAAAGACATGTCAGTTCAGGACAGCATGCCCTTTAAAGGAAAAACATTGAAATCATACAAGAGTAATGTCATGCAGACAGCTGTAAATTATTTTTCATTTGTGATGGAGATTACTGAAGTTGACTTTTCAATTTTTTCTTATTTCTGAATCACACTAAAAAAATCATCAAAGAAAGGTAGATATGAAAACCAGGCTAGTATTTATGGCAAGCAAATGTATGCATCAAATAGCAAGGACTATAAAAGCCCTTCAGAAAACCCAGTCTGACTTCAACAGGACATTCTCACTCCCTAAGGAGCATCACTACACTTCTCTGCACAGCATCCTACTCTGCTGCCTGGCTGTCTTGTTTAATTCACCATAAAGCCTATGAATTCCTCCATTTCTGAGCATTTTTTTTAATATTAGATTGGCAGAGGTCCCTCAGGACAGGAAGGCTCCAATTGCTGCATGATTCAGAGATCAAACTATGGTAGCACTGGACAAGATGTCCCCTTATCTATACTTCAAAGCATGAGAAGAGACATCAAATATTCGCTCACACTCTCATCCTTCATCGTTGTCAATTGCACCTCCATTTGTAGTAGGCAGAAGAATTATCAAATCACTTTATTCAGAGACAAAAATATTCTTACAGACAGGGCAAAGTTGAGCAAGAAATGTTGTACGCACTTTTATGGAAGGGAAAACTGACTTTGAACCAGCAATGTGCATTTGATCCCTCACTGAAATCAGCATCTAGGCATAGAACTTGGGGAACTGACACTCCAGAACTGACAAACTGACAGAAAATGCAGTGTTATTTCTCCATAGACAGTGGAGCCAATCACAAATCTTTTATTAACTTCAAAACACTTAATTCTCAGTTAAGGACTATTCATAACACTTTAGTATTGAAAAAGGTAACAAAATGGGTGCAAATTGCACTAAAGCTTTCTCTGATAGCCCCTACGTTGTTCTAGTGATGCAGGGAGTGTTGAGTATCACTGAAGCTGTGGATTAACAATCTTTCCCTCATCCTTGCAGAGGTATTTAATGCCCAGTTTGTCCCAGCTTACCAGATAGAGTAGGTATCCTTCACATCTGAGAGTCTGAGGTGAACACGATGTAATTTTCACTGCTCAGTATTAGACAGTATTAGACAGCCAGGAATTGAAACCATTGATGGTAGCCTGGCTTCTCTGGCCTGACATGTGACAGGAAGTGCCTGCACCACATTCAGGGCCTGTAGGATTACATGGAGAGCATCTTCCACCTGGAGAGATGTCCCATCAGTTGGAAGATGTGGGAGACTGTGTGTGCACAGCCTGCAAATGGGGCTTGCAGGCTAGTTTGATGAAGACCTTGATCACAGAAGAGGAAAACAGCAAAAGTGAATTTTATTAGCTAAGTTATTTGCAAGCCACAGTTAGCTCATTTGTTATGCGGTCAGCTCTGTTGGTAAAATATCCAACTCCCAAGGCATTCTGGATCCTCCTGAACCGCTTGCTTTTGACCTCTACAGCACAGTAGCTACCTCCTGTGACCACAGATCATAAAGTTGCCTTGCAGATAAAAATTATGGAACCATGCATTTCCTTCCTGAGAGGAACAGCTGTGCTATCGCAAATAAATTTGTTTAAAGATCACGGTCAAATGAGCCAGTTTAACATCGTCAGTGTGCTGCATTCCTGAACAACACAGACATGACCTTCTGCTTGGTGGGGTGGGAGGATGCTTTCCTCAGTTCTGGGGCTTTGTGGTTGAAGTATTGAGATTCTTTCAGATTAGATTTAGGGATATATTATATGATAGATTCACAACTCCCTTTTGTTCCTGTGGGAAAAATGAAACATAAGGGCCTCTGTCTTATACTACTGAGGTTCTTTGATAGTTTCAGATATTTTCTGAGGCTTGGCATCCAACGTTCAAATTCTTTCTAATGAAGAGCTTATAAAAACAAGCTTTGATGATAGTAAATGCTACAAATTATGCGGTAATGAAGACAGGTTCCATATTTTTGAGCAGCTTAAATTATATGCTGAGTATATCTGTAATAATTTGTTTCCATGTCTTTTAAAAATGCCACTTCATCTAGACTTAATTTTAGTAGTTCTTTGCACATGTAAAAGATTCTACACAAAAGACACAACACACTTATGGAAGAGTGCAAGTTTTCCCTGCAGCTCAGATACTCATTGTAGAAGCTGAAGAAAACAGTATAAAGCCTCCAAATGTCTTTGCTTTTGGAAAAATAGGATAGAAGTTTTCATTTTAAAGGTTGTGTAGTGAGATTAATGGTGTTTCCTGCCAGAAGCACTGCAGAAAGGTATCTCTTCTGACACTAACGTCGTTCTGCTTTCATGTTGCAGGGTATTTATACATTCACAGTAAACACAGAGCAAGCCAATTCAGTGAAGCTTAGAAATGGTTGATTTGCCTTATAGCTAAAAGTCAGAGATCATGTGAACAGCAGTGCCCTGAGAATCTAGTGCTAATTTGAATAATATTTCAAAACCTTATTTTGCTAAGTGTCATTCAGGAGATTTGTGCAGAAAGCTTAACTAAGATAAACCTCGAAGATAACATTATTCTTGTTGCCTCTGATGTATGCAGGAGTTGATAACAAGCTGATTTCCTTTTTCTGACGGATGATTACACACAACAGATGTTTTAATTTGATTATATCTATGAGATAAGCATAATGCTGTGTTAAGTCCAAACACAATTTGTAAGTTTTTCAAAACATTTTACAATGAATGTAACCTTTTGTAAATGTCCTTGCTTGAGACTGCATGTGTTCTCATAATGGTGCAAATTATTATTAACAAGTTGAAACCAGTGATTATACAAAAGAAGAAAACTGCATTTAACAGTAGCTGTAATCCTGTGCTCTATGATAACCTAAATTAAGAGGGAAATACGATTCAAGCAGTGATACAGGGTACAACAGTTTCACACTGCTCCAAAGAGGACGATGTGTTCTTCAGCCAACAATACACAAGACAGGCAGAGCTTTTATCAGGAATGCTGAAAGGCCAATACTCCATGCCAAGCACCCTCAATTTGAAAATTAGCAGGCAAATGTCAGTTTTGTGAACAGACCGCTGCAGGGAACAGAGGTTTTCAGTTTCAAATAATACAGGCTTACAAAATTTGACTTTGATTTGAACTTAAATGCCAAAATTTCTGTGAAAAATAAACCTCTTGCTTCACTGTAGTGAAATCAAAGTGTTGTATGTTGTTCCCATGTCCTTTTTTTTATACGTAACATGGTGAGAACAAAAAAAAAAAAAAATTCAAAACTAAGTCTTCTTCAAAACAAAACCCAATCTGTATCACAACAAAAACATCAAAATGGGACGTGTCAGTTTTTCAAGCAGATTTCCTATTTTTGTTTTGAAATTAGTTATGACAAAACTTGTTCAGAGTCATCATTGGGTCAAGCTACTTATTCCAGGTATTTCAGTAATAGTTTCAGTAAGGCAATATCAGCGTACTATGTACCAGGTTGCCTTGGGTCATTCCAAACAAAAATCACAGTAACTCCAATGATTGCCAGTGGGTAAAGCATCTTGTAGCTTACTTCATGTGATGTATGCAATTCAAAGAGCATTTTCATTAGGATTTATGTCATCTAACATCAGATACCTAAAAAGTAGATATTTGGGCTAATTACGCTCCCTATCATCAGCTCATTGTGTCTAGAAGGTTTTCTAAATATCTAGACTCCTTTCCCTCCTTGGATGACCAAGGGAATGTAGGTGATCTAATACCCTGCTGCCTCCATAATGGCAGTTCTGTTTATCCGGCATTTGTCCTCCATCCTTTGGTTCTTGAACCTGGTCCAGGACTATCCCATCACAGTCAAACAAACAGGACTGTTCCATTAGAAGGCCCAAAAGATGGTGAGGTGTCTCAGCCCTCTCCTGGAACTTCACTCCAAGACTACATTTTAGGCAGCTAAAGTAAGGTGAGATGTCTCACCCCACACCACATATATCAGCTCTACACAGCATGAATATTATGTTGTGCTAGTACAATTGCATAGGCCTTAATTCTAAGTCAGTGGATCTGGGAATTATCTTTTTCTGGGATTCTTACTGCAACACTGGAGTTAATAAACTGATCAAAATAATTCTTTATTGTGCACACAAGCAGTTTGTGGCTGTGAGCAGAATGGTTTTGAGTTGAGCGTATGTTAAGTAAGTGAAACAACAGTTTTTACAAACAATGCATCTCTTGTAGAAGCTTGGAAGTGTTCTTCTATGAGAATAATGCTGCAGTTCACACGGGATTTTGACAGAAATATTGATACTGAAAGCTAAAGCATAGTTGGAATAACAAAAAGAGATCATTTATACTCAGTAATTTTATGGACTGTTTTAAAAGCTGTACTTAAAGCCTGCAGCAAGGAGCAGTTAGCATGTCTTCACTAAGAGGCCCTGAGATACAAGAGGTACTAACTTGTTTGTGTTCTGGGTATATATTTCGAAGGCTCAGAAAGAAAACACAATATTCAGTGCTTTAATATTTTGCCTATCTAAGTGACGAACTGAAAATAGCTGGCTTTCCTTACCCTGTCAGGCTGGAGTTTATTATTTACACCTTTAATCTCCTGCTCTTTGAAGGGGGCTCTTCCTCAGTCAGGCTGAGGTTAAATATTCACAGTTCCAATCTAGAAGAAGCTGCTATTTGAAAACAGGGAACTGGGAACTATGAACAAGGAAATGGAAAGAAATGACTAGCTTAATCTTGTTTCATGTAGTTTGGTTGTCCAGGGAATCCTGATTAAGCCGCATTTGGGCCCTAACAGGGAGGTTTATAGTACTCAAAAAGGCAAAATATGAGCTTTTGCTAATAAGTCTGTCTGGGATAAATCTGTGAACCAAACTTGGCTTTACTTCAACTTCCACACAGGCTATTGGTGACAAAGATACTACTCTTCACCTGAGGATATCCAGGTAAGATTTTCGTTCCACACAAAAGCTTTCTAGTAACATCTCTCACTCTCGTGGGTTCTCTGAACAACCAAAGTGCAGCTGTAGCACGATCCTCACTGCATGATGTATCTGAGTATAAAGGCAGTGCTTACATGGACATATCCAAATCCAGAAGTCCACCTGTAGTAAGCTCCTCACTTGCTGGGTAACAGGTGCCTTATCACTTCATGTGAGAGAAGGGGTGGTGAAGCCAGGCTGCGCTCAAGGATTTGAGACTGTCACTACCTGAGTACAGCCCTTCCCAAAGCCTCCATCTCCTGCAAGCCCTTCACCTGCTGCCAGACCCTGGATGAGAGAGATTGGGCAAAATATGCCCATGTGGGAGAAGAGCCATGGCACTCATGTGAGGGAGAGAGATGCAAGTTAGGCAGAGGCCAGCTTGCCAAGTCACGCCTGGATCATGACAGGTTTGAATAGTAACATTAAATCTGTATTTATTTGCTTTTTAAACTTCTTTTTCATGTTGGAATTTAGTCACCAAAAACTAACAGGAGAGTTCTGCACACACAGGCAACTTTCTAAGCAGACAGCAACTCTTTGGCACCTGCAGCTTGACAGCTACAAGGAGAGAACAGTGTACAGCACACAGTATATACTTATGGGGGTTGAGAAATGCTTTTGTTTAAGTGGACACTGAAAACACAGTCACCTTCTAGCACAGAGCTGGTGCACAGGAACTGATAAGAATACTCCTGTCTGTGCTCAAAAGGGAGCCCACAACTTTTCTTACCTCTGAAAGGTGGCGACTGCCACCTCTTTGAGTGAATCTTAACTATATTAAAAGGGGTGGAGGGAGAGGAAAATGCTTTTGGAGAGGTTTATGAGACTTTGTACCATAAACTGAGACTTCATGGTGAAAATATGCATTTAGGGAGCGTTTAAAACTAAATCTACATAAAATCACAATGATTTTTTTTTTTATGTCTGTTATAGGCAAATTAAATTTTTTATGCAAACATTTCCAAATTCAAACAGAGGCGATCTGGGACATTCAGAGCATAATTACATATATTCCCCTTAAGGCTTAGCCCTTTTTCTGAAATACCCAGATCTGTATCTCTAACTGGTGTTGTAACCAAGACAAAAGCAAATCACCAACATTCGAACAATCGCTCTCAAATAATCCCCATGTGCATCTGTTTTACCCTTCAATCAATGCCCAGCCATTTAACTCAGAGAGGAGGAAGACTGTGAGCTGAAAGTGGGTCTCAATACAACTGCTGGCTACCCAATGGCTGGATTTATACTGGCAGACAGCTCAAGCCTTACTCAGGTTCAAAGCTGAATGGTTCTTAGTCCCTGACTGGGCCATGAAAAGCTGACATCACCGGTGTGGTCCTACTCCCGGAACCCTAGGTGCAATTCCCGCCTTGCAGAGATGGCAAAATCTCTGGCAGAAGTTCCTTCAGAAAGGGACGGAGACAAAGTTCATTTATGTCACATACACGGCATTTGAGACCAAGGAGTGCACAACCAGCCTGTTTGGGAGCAAAATAAGAAGCAGGTGCCAAGTTGTTCCAGTCAGCTTCAACATCTGCAAGCTGAGTGCCCAGCCAGTCTGTGTGAACATTTCCTGCTATTACCCTGATTTCAACCTCCCCTGCCTCCTGCTTTAGTTCATCTGGGGGTTACGTCCTTCTTTCCGATGCCAGTTCTGCAGAGGAGGAAACAGGCTGCTGCAGCAGCATCGTTAAGGTCAGGGATACGGATGCGAGGAGGAGCTCTGCAAAGTCCCCATGTCCCAAATGACACGACTGGGTCCGTTTCAACTCTCAGGGAGAAGGAGCCCTCCGAACTGGCGGTTTCCTGTCGACCTTGAGCCTCCTCCTAAGTCCCGGTGTAGCTCCGGGCGAGTGGCTGTGCCCGGTCCCCGCCTCGGAGGGAGGCAGGCGCAGGGATCCGGGCTGCACGTCGGGGCTGGCCCCGACGCGTTTGTGGTGGGAGAGCCAGACCTGAGAGGGGCTGGCCTCTGGCAGATGATTGACACCAAACTGGGTGAGGTTTCATGTTAAAAGGAAAAAAATAAAAAGGAAAGAAAAAGGGCGAGAGCAGGGGAGGGGGTGACTGTGGGAAGGGGGAGAAGGAACTACTGTAAGAGTAAGAAAGTCCTGCCCAGCTGTTTGCGAAGTTTAAGATTTCCTGTTTCCCCTGCAGCGCCGAAGTGAAGTTTCAGTGAGTCACCCGCGGTCCCGAGCAGCGGAGCGGCGCAGCGCAGCCCCGCTCCCCGCCAGCCCCGCCACCGCCGCCGCGGCCTCCCCGCCGCCCCCGTGCCCCGCCCGCGGCTCGCCGGCCGCGCCGATTCGGCTCCGCGATGACTCCCCGGCTGCCGAGGAGCCTGCGGCGGCTGCTGCTGTGCCTTTCCCTCTGGGTGCTCGTGGGCAACTCGGTCCCCGCTCTGCTCCGGGGTAAGTGCGCGCCGGCCCGCGCTGCCGCTTGACAGCTGCTGGGGCCGGAGGCGGCGGCGGAGCGGGGCGGGAGGGGGCCAAGCGGCGAGGGACAGGCGTACGCCGCGGGAGGCGGGGGACACGGTTGCTAAGAAAGTTTT
>VYZQ01002215.1:14976-42940 GCA_013400655.1 Mystacornis crossleyi | reverse complement strand
GTTTTGAGGCTGGAAGCATTTCGGGAGGGGTGAGCGTGTTTGTTGATGGCCCTACGGGAGAGCAAGCGGGGAAGAAAGGACTGGGAATCTCGGGGTTTCGCGGCCAAAGCTGAGGTCCGTCCGTGGATGGAAGAGGGGGGAGAAAGGAGCGGATCTGGCAGGAAATCAGCAGGGTCTGCTCAGGCCGGAGGAGCCCAGAGAGGGCATCTGGGGAGCTGCCTGCGGTGGTCGGGGGAGCGGCTGCCGGCCCTGCCCGCAGCTGCTGCGGCAGCTCCCGCACCTGGTGCCGGCCCGCCCCGTGCGCAGGGGACGGAGCGGGCCGGGCCGGGGAACCGCGGCCCCTTCGCAGCGCGCTCCGGCCACCGGCACCGCCGCTCCCGCTGGGGACCGGCTGTCCCTGCACAGCCACGGCCACAGGGCTGGAAGGTGCCTCGGGTGCCTCTCGGAGCGAGGGCCTGTGCGTGGCCGCAGAGCCCGCTGCTGCGTGGGTCTGCACTTGGTTACCAAAACTTGGGTTTCGTGTGGGTTTCTGCCAAGAGCGGAGTTTAGCCGTGACTGTGAGCAGTTGGACTGAAAAGCACTCATTCCTCTAGCACTGACTGTGCATGTTGTTTGACTCACTTTTAATGACACTTTCCAATCCTCACTCTGCTTTTACCAAGACATCCATAGATAGGTTTTCAGGGTCTGTGGCTTGCAGTATTCTTCATATCATAATTTATAATATATGATGAGCTTAAAATTCTGCTGCAAAAACAAGGTTCCTGCCCTCAGGAGCTTTCCGTCTCTGTCCTACCAGTAGTTACACACATCTGTGGATTAACATCTGTAATATCAAGGTTAGGCCCTAAATCATGTTGCAGCACATGTGGTGAACCTAAAAAGAGAACAGCAGATTTCAGCAAACTGCATCTGAAACACTTGTGAAGAATTAAGTTGATTTCTAGGAGGTCTTGTGATAGCACATCTAATTTTAGTCTTCAGGGAAGGTGTGCAGACACCTGGGCTTCTACAAACTTTGATCTGGGCCCTCTGATTCTCCCATTTGCTCCATTCATGGTCAATAGTGATCCCAAATTTTGGCTGAAACATAATAACATAAGGTAGATAACTCTTGAATAGCTACTGCCACTAGCTATGTGCAGTTATGAATAACTTCATGCTTCATTAACAGCCCTGTCAAAGTCAACAGGTTTTGCATACCTGTAAACTTACTCGTGAAAGCTTAGGGCAGAAGAAAAAAACAGTGTAAGAATAAGACACTATGGTGTCCCACAGCTCAAAATTATATTAAATTTTAGCTGTGCCACTTTTTGTTAGTTTTTTATACATTTTTTATACTTTTTCATTAATATAAACCATACTCAACTAGTGATGGCTTTTATTTTGAACCCAGCCCCAAATTTTAGCAGATTCCCATCACAAAAAATCTTTAAATGGAGAAGCTCCACTTCTGTTAATTTTGTGTTATTTATACACTGGTTTCTTCCGCTCAATCAGTTATAGGCTCAAACTCAGTCATAGTCTCAAACTATGGGTTGATTTTTAAAAGTGGGCATGGCTCAAGAGTTTGTTCTCGTCATAGGTTCACTGAGGAAAAAAAACACAAACTGGTAACAATTCCAGCATTTTTCATACTCCTCTTCATCTGCACCCTACAATAAACAAAACTGAGTAGATCTGTTGTCAGATAATCTGTCCCATAGCTCCAAAAGTAGCTTTGATAATCACAGTAGGGTTCTACTGTGCCATAGGATCCTATTATGACAGGAAGAGTTGACCAGAAAGCAACAGTTCTGTAGAGCAGAAAGTGTGAGGTTTGGATGTTGGTAGTTATTTGGCATCAGAATGAAAACTAGAGCTGCCAAATGCTTGGAGGAAACAAAAAAAGGGGGGGAAAAGAGAACTACCTAATTTGTAATAACTCAGCAGTATAGTGAGGCTGATAAAAGGAGATGTATCAGTCTCAGAAGAGCTCAGTTCCCAGGTATGCCTAGTAACTAGCTGGTTAACAAAGCATCAGCTAAAATTTCATTTTAACATTCTTCACAGCAAAATATTAGATAAGAATGACACATTCCCTTAAAGATTTTGGACAAACCCACAAATTCATGAAGAGGTTAAATAGGAATGATCTCTTCTGAAAAAGATGCTCTCATGTCCTGTACTACACACAAGTAATTGAAGTTTTTGTTCCTTAGAGTAAAGGGGCAAGGTGTGATTTTTTTGAATGATTGTGAATGATTTATTGAGCATTTAATCAAAAAATGTCAGTGCAAACCAGCAGTTGCCCACATAAGAAACTGATGCAAGTGTGTTCAAGTGATTATGAATTCATAGTTTATCTTTGGGTTATCATAACCAGAAATTTGTTCTTTGGAATCTTCCATGTAGTAATTGTTCATGTCTGAATATCAGGAACTTAATTTCTCCATTCAGCCAAACTCTACCTGCATTATTGTATATTATTTTAAAAGCCATATCATCGCTAGTTAATTTCATAGTATGAAAATCAAATTTAGAGCTTCAGATATTTGCAAAAGGGAAGTAAGAGAACAAATATCTTGTAACGTGATGGAACACGTTTGTAACATGATTGAGTCTAAAATACATTCCTGGCCCCCATTAAAACTGGCAATTTTCCAGGTATTTCAGGAGGGAAGTAGGGATACATCAGCGATATTATTGCATTTTCTTCAATTTATGGGGTATCCTTGAATTCTACGGCTTTTATACCTAAGACTTAGAAAAACATTTCTGTTTACTTGCTGTTTTTAGTTTCTTGGCATTAACACGCTTCTCTAATACTCAGGTGGTGAATTCCATATTGGAATGGTTTCTATTAAAAAATTTTGAGCCAGATCTTAAACTGCTGCAAATTAATATAGTTCCATTAGCATTAGTAGTTACACAGAGTTATAGCAGGTTTCCTGAAGCAGTTTCAAAAGTAATTTCAAAAAAAGGGCAGTGAAGTAATTCAGAGTTTTTCATATTCATAGTATTTTTTTCACTTATATTTTGTAAACACTTAATATTATATGACCTATATTTAGTCAAACAACATTGCTTCAGAATGAAATACTTCTTTCTGGGATGAATTGTTACAGTTTCAAAGATACAGCATCCTGTAATGGTGCCTGATAAAAGTTGTCATTGTGACAAGGTTACCTCCGAACATAGGAGCAAATATGGTGCCAGGCTCTTATCAGAAGGGAAATTTCTCACGGTTTGGTTTGTGGGGGTTTTTGCAAGTTCTTTTGTTTTTGTTTTTTTTTTTCCCCAAAGGCTTTTAGAAAGCATTTGCTCTTTTGAGGGGAGAAAAAAAAAAGAGCATAGTATTGCTGTAGCACCAGTCGTTGGAGTTTCCAATGCTTGTATTTCCCCTGCAAGATATTTTTAAAGTGATATTTTGATGTTTTTTTCATTTGTGGCATGAGAACTCTTGTCTCAATAATGTGTGTATGTGCCACATGCACTTTGCTGGCATTCACTGTCACTTCTCTGACCTCAGAAGAGCCCTGCCTTACTTTCAGTATTGCCAAAATGAGCAAAACCGACTGGTTGGGCCCAATCTGTTAGTCTTGGGTCTTGCACAGCAGGGTGTATTTGTATCGGCTAGGTATGAAATGTGATCACAGATTCTGATCAGAAAGTGATCCTGCCAGTCTCCACACTGGCCGGCGTGGCTGCAGCCAAGCGGTAGCGAAAGGCAGGGCTTCCAGCCACCTTTGTGGTCCCAGGATCAGCAGGACGGGTGTGGACTGCTACAGTCCTGATTTGTCCATGGCTCCCACAGCCTTTGTGGCACCTGACGAGCAGAGGAATGAAAGGGTGTCCTGAGGCAGGTGGGAGACCACAGCATCACCTCCTTTGCCGCAGAGGAGCCTTTTGACTCAGGGAAAATAGCCATATCCTGATATGAAAAAGAAAGTTGGCTGAATCCTAGTCTAAAAGAGTTAGCAGACAAGTGCTGGGATTTTGGGTTACTTAATAAGTCCTTAGCCTAAAATTTTGTGGTGTTAGAGGGGTTTTTGTTTCTTTTTTTTTTCCCTACAGGATAATGGGAAGTGTTTTTTAAACTCTTATAGAATGGTTTCAATAATAAAATAAATGGCAATGGAAAAATACTTGCGCTTTTCTATGAACTCTTATTCTATAAGGTTAAAACAGTAAAATCAGAAAGAATATGTCTTGGGTTTGACAGACAGAGTCCTTTTGAAGTTTGACTTCACTGGCAGGTGTATAAAGAAACAGTGGAGAAGCTTCTTACTACGGGGGATGGATTGCTTTTACAGCAAGGAGTGGGTGCACACACTGGGACAGGGCAAATGCCACTGGAAGCAATGAGCTGATACTAAACATTTGCAGAAGTGGCTTCTCGGTGACCCAGCTAAGTCTTCAACAGTTGTTTTTCATATTATGTCTGCACTCTGGCATAGCGACAGAGCAGCAGCACTGGCATTTGTTGAGTACAACATCTTATATCCTACTGCCTGAAAGAACACAGTTTTAGTTGTGCACAGATGTTTAGGGTAAGATATGTAAAGAGAGAAAGTTGGTTCAAACGCCATCCGCTGATGGAATCTCAGCCAGAGGAGTAGTTAGAACTAACAAATCTCACCAGGAGTTGCTTAATTCTGTTTTTCCTGGTGACAGCATGCTCATCATTTGTGTGCGTCCATTAGCTTCTAGGGATTTAAGCAGAATTTAAATTGAAGTAGGCATTAAGGGCTCTGCCCAGCAGTTCATATGGACTTAGGTCCACTGGTTTGCATTGCTGCAAAGTTTTAGCAACTGGTCTAGATTTTAAGAAACAATAACATTAGCAGTGTCAGGGGAAATGCTAGTTGATGATTTGTCCATGTTTGTGCATATCTTTTAAAATATGCCATTTCCTTGCTCTTTCCCTTGCTGTGAATGCCATTGTAGTTGTTACAGCTGGAACTACCTGTCCTTTTTTTCATATGGATTTTAAAGCCTTTTCACCTCTGGGAAGATTGTCTTGGGAAGAAGTAGTTTTCCTTTGCTCAGACAACTGGTATTTAGCAAGAACTTCCTGCTGGCATTCATCCCTGAGTTAATCTGGTTAGAATTAGAGCTGGTAGAGAGTTTTTGACACTGTTTTTCATGGGAAAATGCTGATTTGTCAAAACTGAAACAATTTGTGGAAATGTACCAGTTTCCATTAAACTTTCATCAGGAAACATTTCCTTTTTTTTTTTTCTTTTTTTCTTCCACAATCCACAGGGGAATTTCTGATACAGAAAGATAGAGAAATAATAATTAATCAATAATTAGAATTATCACTGCTCAGTGGAAGAAAGGTGGGCCTGACTCACAGAATGCACACTTGAAACTGGAGCTCCCCCTATCCACTCTCCCCAGGATACTGGAGGGCTGTCACTGTCTCACTGGGCATGCATGTACAGACATCCCCACACCCGCCACCTCAAATGATTTTGGTTTCACTCTGTTGTGGATATGAAAATGTATGAAATGCTGAAGCACTTTGTGGGGCAGGAAAAACATTCTTCTGACAGCGTTTTAATGTTCCCTGTAGCCATGGGTTCGTTTGCTCCTTGTTTGGTGGGAATGGCAGCTCTGAATGGCTGGTGTCTTCTAGTCCTTGTTTCATAGCATAATAACAAGCTGTATTCAGAAATGGCTGTCATGCAAAGGAACCACAGTTTTGATTATTAACAGTCCTGTTAGTCTGATTCCAGGATTCCAGTTCTCTGCTAACCCCGAGTAGTATTTTGGCAAAAATTTGACTGATATTAATAGATTTTGGGAACAGATAGAAGAGTCTGCTTCCTCGCACTTACAGCATCCTTGAGTTCACAGCCCAGCAGTTACATCCCTACAGTGACACCTGGGATTAACACTGTGCCTTTCAAATGGCAATCTGAAACATGAGGTATTAGAAAGCTGTCTTTTATTTCCTACTATCTTCTGTTTGTATCCAAGCAGTTCAGCCCACACCCTCAAACAAGCTGTTGCCCCATTCTGTAAGTAGATATCTGAGGTTTTAAGGTAAAAAAGGTAGATTTATCAAGCAGCCAAACCTGTAAGTTCAGCCAGTTATTTGCAAGTTACACCACATTCTTTATAATGTGTTTGTAGTTACCAGTAACACAAGTTTGGAAACATCAACTCAGCCCTCTGTGCAGCTGATCAGTTCCTCCAAAAAATGCATTGATATTCCCGTGGGCTTCATTTAATGCAGCATTAAAGCTCAGTTAAAAAAACTAGTCTATGCAGGGGACATTAGAAAATCCGTATTTGTTCCCAAGGTGGTGGTGGCTCTGTCAGGGCTTAGAGACTTCCGTCTGTTGGAAAAGCCAGTGAATGTGAACAGTACACCCAGAGAGCAGCAGGAAGGTCTCACAGTTCTATTTCTCCGAGCAACATTTTCCAAGTAAAGACACAAGTGTGGTTCTTACGTGCCTGGGGCACTTTAACAGGTCTCTTTGAAAGCTAGCATTGGGCAAGTGGAACACGTGCAGCCAGACTGTCAGCTGGCATAAATCAGCTTCCTCTGTTGAAGGCAAGGAACCTGCCCTGATTTATACCAGCTGGCAGAATCTGGCCACGGAATAAATAATAGGCAACTGTATGTTATGAGGCTGTAATTCCCTCGAGGGGGCTTTTGTGGTATCAGTCTTACAGGAGCCAGAGTGATCTGGTTCTCTTTCTTGGAGCTAAAGAGTAATTTGACTGCAGTTTTTTGAAGTCCTCAGAACATTAGAACAGGAGATTTCAGACAGTCAGGGGAAAGAGAATACTTCGAAACTTCTTGTAGGGTATCATTAAGAATCTTTGCCCAGGAAAAGTCATGGTAGGGGAATTTGGGAGAATGCAGATGAATTGACTTTGGATAGGTAGTCCCAAAAAAAGATAAATATCTAACAAGGATGATTTCTCATCAAGACCAGGCCTTTTCTTTGAAAACATCTGCATGCATTTCTTAAGATATATGAAAACTGAAGCTCCCTCATCACTGATAAGCTTCTAGTGCTGGTGTAGTTAATAAGGAAGAAAAGTAGAGAATGGGAAATGAGGACTAAAGGACAAATGCCTCCTCAGAATGTGGATGTGGTTTTAAATTTTGTTTAACATTTTACCCAGAAGGATTGTAAGTGAGCTGGTACTCATTTTATTGACTTAGAAAGAAAAACGGGTTCGGTTAGATTTAGCAGGTGTTGACCTGTATTTCTCTTGGGCCATCTCCCTCCAGTTTTAATGCTGTTGTGGATTCTGCAGCCCAGAATGGGATTAAGTTCATCATGCCTATACGTCACCTGTTGGCATGGTTTGATGGTGCCTGAGGCTTTTGGATGATAATGTGGCAATTTTGTAGATTTCATCTCACTAACTAATATAAGCACATCTTTAATGTTGCTGTACAAGGGGCCAAACTTTGAAGCAGACCACAGATGATTAGTAATGGGTTATCTCTTCTGGTTATTTTCAGGGAAGAAAGCAGAAGCACCTATCCAGGATTCTTGTATGTCTTGAGATACTGATCTGGTCTGATCCCTGAGCCTAATTAGTAGCTTAGATCCTGCTGAAAACTTCTTGTATAAAGTTGTAGTACATCAGTGGTTTGGATAGCGCAGCTTCAACAACAATTTAGGAAAGGTGTTAGTGTTTAAAGGAAGATTAAACTTCTTACCATTTTGGCTGCCCTCCTGATGTTAGTGTTACCAGGCTGTCCTGGCCAACTTCCATGTGCTTTGGGAGCTCTGTGGCTGGAGCAAAGGTGAAGCCATAGGTAACTCATGAACTCATATGAAGACTCAGAGTACCTTCAAGTACGGCAGCCAGCAGTATATGTGAATAACTTCTGGCCACTGAAGTGTGTGCTTGGGGAAATATGATAGCTGTAACTATGTCTTTTTTCCTTTCCCAGTTTTTTCCTCCAACTGTCTAGTCTCTCAAAATATTCCTTCATGATGCAATTAGTATCCACTGTGCAAATTCAGGCTCCACCTGGGATGCTTTGCTCTCAGCTCTGTAGCTATCTTAAGCTGTCCTTTAAAGTGACTGCGTAGTGCTTTCGGAGTGTTCCATTCCTCTTGAGAAGCTTACAGAAAGGATGCAGGAAGTAAAGAAGTAAATCTTTGAGCATTTCACTAATGGGAAGCATTTAGTGAGATTTTGAAAAGTTTTGAACAAATTTATCAATCTGCAGTCAGGAACCACTGAAGACTTTAAGAGAAGAGCTGTCATTTGCAGGTGGTGGTTGATCTTTTATTCCCTTTGGTCGGTTCTGCCCACCAGCATGCAGCAATTACCCTTCTCATTTGTCTCTGGCGTACAAGGAGATCTGTGATTCTGCAGTGACTGTGCTGTGGCAGTAGGCCAGCTGCCCTGCTGTGTACCTTCTACCTCCCCACAGCTCCTGTTACCAATTTTCACGGTTGCCTTGCCTCTTTTTTCTACAGTGGTTAGAGCTTTTGCCCTGAAAGTGGGGGACCCATGGTCATGTCACTTCTCAGCCTGAGAGTATCTAAACTCCATCAGTGAAGGGCTATGGGATGAAGGATCCTTGCTGGCTGAGACAGGGCAAGGCTTTAGAGGCAGCACTTTGCAGAGAAAGGGTTGACATGTGTGTGGGTGGTCCCCCAAAGCATGTCACAGGAGAAGAAAGCCTGTTCCCTGATGGATTCATTCATTATTCCAGCCCCTGCAGGGTGACTGATATTCTCTCCAGGGAGTTCACAGCACAACAAAGAGACACTTTACATACAGAATCTTTTTTCCTTTCTAAACTGAAAACAACCGTTTCTCATCCTCATGAAAAGATCAGAGGGGACCATGTAATAGTCATGACTTCGTAAGCTTCTTTATTTAAGCCTTCACAAAGTAACTGGGTCAGCAATACATGCTTCTGGGCTGTTGAATTTCCCTTCTTCCCCTCAGTCTATTCTTCTATTTCCTCACCCAATTTTACCACAAGGGAATGCCTTAAGTCAAAAATCTGGGAAGCTGATCCTTTTATTGCATTTGTAGTATTCTCGTCTGGTAAGTACAGTGCCAGGCCACGAGGCTTTCAGAGCTATCTTAGCTCAAGTTTGCATGTAAACAGAAATACCACACTGTCTGGTTGTAACTAAAGCCATATCTGCTCTCTCTTTGCTCTGGATAATAGATATAGGAAGACATTCCTCAGGAAGAGATTGGTAAACTATCCTGGAAAAGAAAATACCACCAAAATGTGTTTCTTTATTTTTGTTTTTCTTTCTCCATCAGCTTCTTGCTCACACTCTCCTTACTTCTCACATTCTATACTTTTGCCTTCAGGTTTCTGGCTGGCTGGGGGCTTCACTGTCCTCACTCGAGGCCACACTGGTACAATGAATATTTATTAGTGCAAGAAGCAGCCTAGGGATTCTTGTACATATATGTCCCCTGATTTTAATGTGTATGAAGGAAAATAGAAATGTGATTCCAGCTAAATCACCAATATTCAGGAACTGGGGCTCAGAATGAAGACTTGGCCATACCCCATTGAGTTATTTAAAAAAAAATGTGCACTTGACCCTAAAAAGAAGATTTCAAAATATCTGTATTAGGCATGAAAGCTCCTCCTATACAGACCGGAAGTGATTAGAGGCTCCTTCTTTTACATGGGAGGAGACAAGATTTGTTGGTAACTTATAACTAAGAACAATTTTTGCATCTTGGCCTATGGTTAAAGCAGTGAGTTAGGAAATGAGAAGCCTCTTAGTCTTTGGGGACCCAAGCACAGATCTCCACTTTCCCACAATTTCATCCATTGTATTTTTGATGCCACCATTAAACGTCAGTACAGTCATTTATATTAGTATTTCCACAGTTTCAACTTGTGTTGCTTAACATGTGGCAAAAAATAATGCAATGATGCATTAATTACATTTTTTATAGACAATTATAGAACTTGTGAGAAATTAACAGAGATTGTTTCAACACTTGTCTATTGTGATTGGGAAACTGAGGTTCAAACCGCTATGTTCAAACCTGTTCAAACAGGTCATAACTGCTGTTCTTTCTCTACAGAAATTCTGGATTAAAGCTTTTAGAGCATCCAGAAGTTCTCAACAGTCTCAAACACCCTGTGAAGTTCAATAAGGTATTAGCACTTTTTTTCTCCCCTATTTTTCTCAGTTTAAGAGGCTGTGTGCCTCATGGAAGCATTGGTAACTTCCTTCTGTTTGACCACTGAAGGCTTAACTTTTCCCTCAGTTGTCCACATGTGTATTATTCATGGTTCAGCCAATTTGCACATTCCCTAACTAGGGTTTTTTGTTCTGGTTGCTCACAGTATGATTATCAGGCATGCACCGACTGGTGGTTTGAAGTCAGAAATGTATTGGCCTTCTCATCAGTGAAGGTGGGTAGCAAATGCTAGAAGCAAACCACTAATTATTTGAAGTATCTTATCCTTGAAAGCTAATGACAAGGCACATTTACCACTATCATAACCACATACCTAGAAATAGAAAACACTGACACCTGCTTTTCCAAGCTGTTGCTGAGCATGAGTACTTAGACTACCCATACAATCATCACTTTTCCCCATAAAAAGGTGGATTTTGATTTAGGTTTCCGTTTTGTGCTTTTGAAAACGCAATACAGTTTGCTTGTACCAGGGCATCAATTTCCACTCTATTGTGCTTAGGCCTGTAGTGGGTAAGGAAGGAGGAGGTATTGTTTGTTTAGGGAACCATGCCATCTTTTTTGCATTTTCAGGTAAGAGTTTAATCTTAATGATTTCTTGCTTTTTCGAAATGATGGACTGTTGTTGTTTGGAGCACAGGAAAAACAAAAGGATTAGGAATAGTACCTCCAGCTGCTGTTCTCTGGCTTGATATGGTTTTGGTCAGATATGCAGGCACTTTGCCATGCCTTATTAAGATACCACACATAACATTAACACCACTAACTGGGATCATTTGCCTCAAGGCAAAGGTAAGGTAGTGCAACCTAGTTAAATCTGCTCTGCCAGAATGCTTAGCTGTAGGTAGGAGAACTCACGTGGAAGTTTGTCACAGTTGGTGGAAAATAAGGTGTTAAGCTGTGCTAACTTGATATTTTAGACTCTCTGGGGGAGGATATTATGAAGGTGAAAAAGCATCCGTTCTGACAAATGAAAGCTGTAGGTGAATGAAACCAGCCCAGACACAAGGTATGAATTTTTAACAAACAAGATACTTTCATTATTAGAGTACGGCCAAGGGATGTGATAGACTTTCCAATGTGAATCTCTAAATTAAGACAGGGTTTGGCTTGTTAAACACATACCCAGATAAATTAGTGCTTTGCAAAACTAGCTGCGTGGAGTGGCTTCACTTTCAGAAGGCCAGACTGGGAATACCATCCATAGAGTCACAGAGCTCTTGCAACCTTTGAATCTCTGATGCAGCAGGTTACCACCACCAGGCTGGTATCACTCACATCCCTCTCTGAATTATGACTAGCATCTCCAGAAGTAACAAAACAGTTAAACTACTCTACTAGCTAATGTTGTACAGGGATATTTCAAATATGTGTGCGTTATAAAATTTTGCATCCAAAGAATTTAAAAAATGTTTCTGTTGCTGTGGAACACTTTCCTCTGGTATAGTCTAAGCTATTACTGTTTGGAAAGCTTGGAATTGTTTTGCCTTATGAGAACACTTTTAAAAACATGCCGTGTTCTACATGAGTGCAGTATTTGTGAGAAATGCCAAAGTGACAGCTTTAGAGAATGAGCTGCCCGTGTCACTGAACAGTTCCACCAGAAACCATAACAAAGCATGTAACTGGCTCGTGGTGTTTAAAGGGATGCTGAGTGGTTTGGCTGCTATGACCACGCCATTGAGGAGGCACAGCCTCCTCAATGACAGTTGCCGAAATAGTATTTTCATGACGTAATTATTAATCCACTTGGCATTTGATTAAAAAGATCAAGGCATTGCAGACTCTTACTGCTCCCTGTTGAATAAGTGCCCTCCAGATGAAGAATGATGGTGACCAATATCCAGAAACATTTGATGACTCTAAAATATTAAACATCAATGAGTATAATTTGACACAGCAACATTCAGAAATCACAGCATCTGCTGAAGACTTCATCCTATTAAATTTAACTAATATATGTGACAGTAAACATCTTCTGTCCTGCAATAGCAGGAACATTATGTAGTAGCAGAGGAACATTAGGCTGTGCCAGAAATCAACTGCACCATTCAAAAGATTTATGAAGTGTCATCATATTTTGATTTTTGCAGTTCTCAGGTTTTAGAAAAAAAATGTTTGAAGTAATTGGATGAAGTTTGAGGTATTCAGATGAAAATTGAGAGGCAGTGGTAGGTTCTGAGCTGCTGCTTGATATGCTTGCCCTTGTGCTCCTGTCTTATCTCTTCCCAGTCTTTCTTTTCAATCAAAGGAATTGTTTTGTAGAGACTTAAATTAGTTTTTTCTTTGCAATGTTTCTTTTAAACAAGCTTGCAAGTGTATATGCTGTCTTAAGAGTCCTGGTGAAAGATTATGGTCTTAGGAATGACTGAAGGTATAGCTGGAGGACTGAAATAGTGGATTCATGGCAACGACTAAAGCAACTGAGAAGGGAGAACCCTGGAAATCCAACTTGATGTGTACATTTCAAGTTTACAATTATATTCTGCCTCATCATAAACGAAGGGTAAGGGCCTGCAGTGCCTTACACATCTTCAGGCAGGTAGACTAAACATTTTAGACTGGCAAGTCCCTTCCTGCCGAGCAGCACCTAATGTGGGAGTGTCCTCCCGCTACATTGCAATGCAAGCCCTGGTGAGGGCTGGCTGCTGCAAGCAGTGAGTAATGTGTTGTTGTAGGGAGTGAGAAGTGTTGTACTCCTACATGCAGGTTTTTTGTGTCCACGGTTAATTTTTTTTAATGTGAGTGGACCATGCAGTCAATATAGATGCAAGTGTCCTTAAAATACTCAGTTTTATAGTATAGGGAATGAATTCTTTGCATGTGATTTAGAAATAATGGCAAAGGTGAGGACCTTTCAGTGGAGTTTCTACAGAGGTATTTAAGGGTGAAACACCTATTTATTTCAGAATGGGCAGTTTTCACTCATGGCTTTTATTTTCCTTTAAGCCCAGTAAAATTTCAGCCTCAAATAGAAATGAAGGAGCTGATTATTCGTGCCCTTATTTCAGCAGTGCGGTATTGCCAGCTAGTGATTCATAGTCTCAAAGGTAACTGGAGGGAGTCATTTGCAAATGCATTAAAAGGAACAGCTAATACCCGGGGGATATGTTAGCAAATTTACCTTTGGGAGACAAAGGAGATGCTGCTTTGTTGATAGAGATACTTCAATCTGATTACTCACTAACAGCGTGCCACAGCAGTAGGATCTTTGCAACAGAAGTCAGAAAAAGTTTTCCTAAGGTTGAATATCATTAGAAGTGTGTAGTTTTATGCATATGCCCTTTTCTCAATACTCAGTATATAATTCTCATTAATAGTTGTGGAAGTTAGATGCATCTATCAAGATAGCATATCCCCGGGGTATTGGATTCTATTATTCTGCTTCTTTGCATGTAACTTGACAGAGACAAATATAACCATCCAAGCTACTGAATTTGAGAAGCATGTGTATTTTTCTTCAAATCTATTCAAAGTGATTCCACTCCTAAGGGATTACATTTGTGTCTAGCTTTCCTCTGATTTACTCTTTTAGCTGAGCTGATGGATTATGAAAGAGAGTAATTTCTTTTTAATACTGTTTTCCTGAATCTGTCATTCAAAACTTGCTGTGTAGGGACAGAATGGTTCATAAACACCATTTTCCTGAAGGAAAATGGCTTCTCGCAGTAAAAAGGAGCTCTGAACAGAGCTTCCGCATAAACATGTTTGCCCATCAGTAGCTGACAGAGGAACCTCTGTGTGTGTTAAGGATGTGGACTTGTTAAATGAGTCTTCTTATTTGGTAACAGTTTTTCAGATAGACTAGGAAGGATGGATTGTATTCAGGTCTAGAGGAAGAAATTGCATGGAATTCTGTCTTACCAGAATCTGTAGATTATATTGTAAACTAGTACCATAATGGCATCCTCTAGTCAGAGGATGTGCCTTAACTTAAATTCCACATCTCTCAAATATTCCTCAAGTTCAGAGGTCTTCAAAAAGCTAAACAAAATCAGGTCTTTCATGCTACTTACGTTAGTAAGTTGTCTTTTTATATTAAGCTTAAACCAAAATCCCCAAGTCTAAAATTGTGACTACAGTTTTTGCATGCATAACGTCCTTGTTTTTGTTTTGTTTCCTTGTTTGTTTGTTTATGGCTGGGAGGGACAGATAGTGGCAGTGAATGCACTTTAAAAATATCCCGCTAATATCCTCCTTTTATCTGGAAAAAAAAATATTTATAAATGCCTCTGATTTATGTAGCTGTGTAAGGATTGCAAGTTTGAAAGCACAGTTGTCTGGTTAATCCATTTAAATGCTTATTTTGATTGGGCAGCTGTAAGTCTTTGTGTGCACGCAGCTTCTCCCCACACTTACTGGAGTGTTACAAAATTCCAGGGAAATTCTGGTTTGGTTCAGCAGCAACCGGTGTGCACACGTACAGTTTTCTGTTGTACAGGACAGAGACTCTTGCCATGCAGACCTCATCCTTGTTTAAGATGGCCTTAGGAGCTGCAGCCAAAGCCCGTTTGCTCTGTCAGCTCCAATCCTGGCTGTGTAGGTTGCTGAGATCATGCTCCAAGAATGTGGGTTCTGGTTCGAGGCACAAAGCACCCCCTAACTCAGGGCTCGAACACGCTCCAGCAGCTGACACAAAAGGTGCACTTGTGAAGGGCCAGTACACGGAAAAAGAGCGAGGAACTCCTGTTCAAATACCTCTGCCTAGGTGAAATTAAAACACTGAATGGCAGGCCTGCAATTTGTGTGCTCCAAACCATGCCATTGTACATAAAAATCTTTTTATGTCTTACTCATGCTATTTCTGCCCCTTGTGCTTCATAATTCTGAAGTGTTTCCTACTTGTAAATGTGACACTTAAACTGATATTTGAACCGATGCAGCCCCTTCCAATTACCACGTTATATTTTAAGATTGCTTTTGATTTACCTGTTTGGGGGGTTTTTTTGTTTGTTGGTTTGGTTTTTTTTTTTTTTGGGGGGGGGGGTTGTTTTGTTTTTTTTTAATCCCAAATCCATTATTTAGGTTTGGCTTTGTTTGTGTAAAGTTTTGTGCGTTGATCCACAGGATCTTGACTCCAGTTCAGACAAAGGAATTGTAGTCAGAATCAGGAACTTTGAAATCAGAGACACGAGTTGCAGTTCAGCAAAAGTTTCAGAACAAAAGGTAAAACTTTAGTCTAGGTTTACAGAGTATTTTCCCAGACTAGTAGCAGTTTCAGGTAAATGTTCATCACACTTTTTCCCTAAAACAAAGCAGAACTGAGGTGACTGGTTGAATTTTATTTTTTGTGTTCACGTTACAGAACTGCAGTAAAATCAGATGTTTCACATCAGACAAAGGATGTATGTGCTTCACATACTCTCTGTCCCTTTTATATCCTTCCTCTCGAAAAAATTATATTCTAAAAACAAGCCTGCTCCGACTCTTTCAGCATCCTGTGAAGAGGAGGCTTCTGATAGGTCTCTGTACTGCTGAAGAAACAGTCACAGAGAGTAGTACCTGTCTTCTCAGATGTCTCCCATAAACATTAACTTGAGACACCAAAAGTCCTTTTTCTATACTTCATCATCAAAATAACCTCCAAACTACTTTTACAGTGGATTTAAACAACTATGAGGCCTGATGTGCTTCTGCAGATGTTATCTGGGAAGAAACATCAATCCTTGTAGTGCTCCCCAAAGTGTCATAACCCATGCAGATGAGTCCTAAGCAAATCCCTTCTGCCCTTGCAGTGATGATGCCTGGCAAAAAGGCTTTAATGCAGATCCCCTGGTTCCTCTCCTGGAAGGGCTGTGACATCTGCTAACATTTGAAAGCAGACTGTGGGTTGGAGACAGCAGCAGACAGCAGGTCCCCCATGTCCTTGGCATGTCGGGCAGCCTGACCTTTCTCCAGCCGTAGATCCACAGAGACTTTTCTTGGCCCTGGGCAGTGCTGCTGCAGCTGAAATATGCAGTTGTGCCTTGCCCCAGCCGTGGGTTGCTGCTCCTTATACCACATTCTTCATTGTGTTTGTGTTGTCAGATAGATGTCTAGACTGGAGAACTCTTCTGGGTCAGGCTGGCCTTTGGAGGGGGAGGGAGGTGTGGTAAGGTGCAGTCTGATTCCTCTGGGAGGGAGGAGAAAGTGCAGTGAGGGATGTGAACAAATAATGAGCAGGGGAGCGTGACTGATGTTTTTTGCAAAATTCTTTATGCAGGTATTTCTCTATAGTCTCACTAGAGAGGAAGGGGAAAGGGAAGATCTTTTGTGTTCACAATGCTTTAGAAACAAATTTGTTATTTTTTTGAAAACGGTCTGAGGATTTCTCCATGAGGCAGACAATTGTTGTTCACAAAGTACATTTTTTCCTTGCATCAAAAAGGAACATTAAAAATAAGATGTCAGAAGAGATGTGTGTGTGAGTGGGCCTCTGCAGTGGCATCCCCAAAAGAGAGATCTGATGAGGGCTCTGTAAAGCTGCATGTGGCAGGAGCCTTTCAAAAGGGAACTTGGGTATGGCCTTCTGACTTCTAAACCTGTCAGGAAGGTGTGTGTCAGCAGTTTTGGGGGCATACTAGTAAAGCAAATAAAAATGAGAATTAAAAGAATAAAATGGCAAATACAGGAGTGATACTGTTTCTGATTCACTAAGCAACCTGCCTGTATCAAAGGGAACCTGTGGGAGTCAGACATAACTTTGAATTTCCTGTTTTGTGTGACTTGTCACAGTCTTTATGTCTGTGCTTCATTTTCACTAGTTTAAAAAGCAAGCAAAAATCTTCCCCCAAAGTAACATATTTCATCACCTTTCCTGGAAGTTTGTCTCTGAGATCAGAGAGGGTTTGCAAGTGCCTGCCAGTCTCCTGAGTGAATAAACAGTATTAATAAATATCTGCCCGCCTCTATTAACTCCTGGCAAGCCACAGCAGCTTCTAGGCACGATTACACTGTTTCCTCTATGTTTTAGTTATCTTAGTGTGCTCTTTTGAATACAGTAGAGGATATACATTTGGCAAGAGTTTAGCTGTAGCAAGGGTTAACTTTAGTGAGAGTTAGCTGTAGTTTCAGGAGAAGGATTTGGCTTTTTGCCACCTGAGTTTCTGTATGCTGCCAGTGTAAAGAACAGTCTTTAAATAATTTCCACTTTGCATTTGGAAGATGTGATTTTCTGCTGTCTATCCAGCCTTCCTTATTACTGCCGAAAATGCTGCAGGTAGATAATCAAGTAACACGAAAGTTTTTTTGCATACAGAATTCAGACCTCTCGAGCTTATAGTTGATTTAAAAGTAATTGAATAAACCACAACAACTTTATGTGCGGTAATTCTTAATTTTGAGTCTGACTAGACTTGTTCCTAATACAACATGTATTGAGGTAAATCAGCTGTAACAGGATTTGACGATCCATATGAAAACTTTAAAATGTCCACCCCTTTAATTTAGTGCAATGAACTCATGTGATGCTGTGTGTATGCTAGGCCAGCACTTGGTTACTTGAAGCCATTTAGAAAGTGAGGCATGATGAGGCCTTATACTAAATAAGAGTAAAGCCCTGTAGGAGTGTCATTTGTGAGTATTTGGCCAAGCAAGTATGTTACTATTTTTGATTTCTGTGTGTCTTTGGTGGTGCAGTGGTCTGTGGGAGCTGAGGGCAGGGCTCCATCTGCACAGCATGCTCTGGTGTCACAGTGAAGAGCCAGCACAACAGTTGTCATTGTAAGGGGAAAATAGGAACTGTTGTACCCATGTGCCTACCGACTCTGTCCATCACAAGTACCACAACTGCAGTTCCCCGTGGGAAGGATGGTTTGGCAATACAGTTTAGCAGGAAGCTCCTAACACTTTTGAAATTTGCCTCTTTGCCTGTACCACAGATCTTAATGTGTTCTGCTGCCCAGAAGTTTAGCAGAAGATACAGCCCCTTGACCTGCGACATAAGACTTCAAAACTTCTCTGCTTTCCTCTCACCTGTAGCCAGTCCAGTGAGGATGCACCTAAAAAAGGCAGACAAGACTGCCTTTGCATTCAGCAGATATCCCAAGACAGACGGTTAGGACTGCTTGTAAGAAAGCAATGCCTCCCCATAAGCAGCACTGGTACCGTTAAGAGTATGATCAGTTTCTTTTATGATCTCATGGGCTTCTCAGTTTGCATGTGACCCTGAGCACATGCAGTTGCCTTGCAGATAAACTGAAGTGCCAGGATGTCTCTCTGTGATATACTTCACAGCTCATAGAAATAGCTTAACCATAACATTTTCAACAAACAAGTTCTGATCCACCTATACTGGGTGGACTTATGGATTTCCCTGTTGGAAGCTGAGAGTTTAATAAATAGACCCTTGAAAACATGGTAAATGACTCATTAAGGTGGATGTTCCTCATTACACTTGTAGTAAGAGACATAAAGGGAAGAAATATAAATTAAGCTTTTGGAGGGAATATGTGTGTCCATCAGGACAAATGATTCACCTTCCTCATTGCCATTATGAAGAATTAAGAGCCCTGCCGTATTTTGAAGTAGGTTGGTGGTGGTGGTGTGACTATTGAGGGAAGAGGAGTGGAGAGAAGCAGATTACTATAAACAGGTTTTCTTAAGTGGCTGAGGAGATACAGTGGGTTCAGAAACTCCCTTCAAGCTACGTAGAAGATACAGTTTCATGGGTTTGTGCTGGCGAGGTTCTGTAGCAGAGAGTGGAGGCACATTTGTGTTTTTCTGAGTCAGAATTGTTCGTAATTATGTATGTTCTGAATGTCAGGGGGTCTTCCACAGAGACTCATCTGTCATGAAAAAAAAGTCATAGAAATAACTGTATTATGCTTGAATGACTGCTGTCTATTTTCAGACCATATAAATTGGAAAAATAATATTTGTACAAAGCCGAAGTGTTTACACTCTTTTAGCTCTGTTTCAAGTGAAGTAATGGCAGCTTTCACTGAGCAGATGAGAATAAAAAAGGAGGTTTAGATGCTGGATATGCTTCTTAGTGCACAGGTCAGAATTAGTTATGTAAATATCACTTCTGAACTATGAATCATCCTTATTCCAACAAAGCAGGAAAGCTAATTAGCAAAGTTTTTGCTAATCTTGAGAACCAGATGAGCATTGCTATCCTCAATGTCCACTGTATATCTGAAGTCCCAGGAGGGGTTAACCACCAAAGACGACTTCCAGTAAATTCCAAACTTTATGCATTATGCAGAAAAAAACCTAGACCCTATAGTCATAATTGAATAAATTGAACTTCATGTTATATCACATATGGTTCTCCAGTGCTGTTTACCAGCTGTGTTAGGGAGGCTGTGGGTTAAAGTCAGGAGAAGATGAAATGTCCATTTAAGTGCCCTATGGGAAGCCATCATTTAGATTTTTTTCAGCCTCTTTGCCTGGAGACAGTATTTTTTTGTTCTGCCAACCATGGAGTGCTAAATAGAGGCCAGTACATGTGNCTTCCACACTTCCATTGTAAGTGCTGAGCTGGAGCCTCCTCTCCCCTGCACTGCTGTCAGTCAGGAGTCACGACAGTGAGCTGTGTTCTTAGGCATGTTTGAGGCACTGCTGTGCCCTGTACCAGAGAGAAGAGCCTAGTCCATGATTAAAACTGCTAATGATCATTCATTTTAGAAATAGTGGATAAAAAATAGTGGTATTTTAATGCTTTAAATACAAAAATTATTTTCATCTTCAGGGTCTCAAGCTCAGTGTGCTGTTCCCTCTTTTATTTTCCCTGGTTGTGTCCCTTCCCCCAGCTCCTGCCAGATTTGATTCTGTGTCTGTCAGTGCCTGCAGCAATCCCTAAAGCAAAGTTTTGCCAGTTTCACTTGCTGTTAAAAGCCAGGCACTTCTGCTGCAGAGGCAAGTTAAATGAAGTTTGCCAACTCCTGCTCCTTTTCCTTTTGTCCTCTCCCTCTGCACATACCTTCCCCTATACCTTGCCTGCTGGTAGGTAGTTTCCCAAATTCAGTCCAGTTCATCAGTGGCTTTCCCGCTGTGAACCAGTTCTGCTTCGGCCTTCCCTCAGCTGGGGGTGGCCTAACTACTCCTGGCTAGGTCTAGCTGGTCAGCGTGGCTTACCTAGTCTCCTCTCCTTTCTATCACACTTCTCAGTCATGGCTGAAGAGCAGGTTGTAGGTCACACAAAGCTGAAAAAAGCCTGTGAGCCCCACCAAATCATTCTTTGCTGTGATAGGTGTGCCTTGCATTTTTTTTCATATGATGGGCAAAAGCCCTTACATGACAGGGGGAAGCCATGACATACATCTCCTCCGAGTTGTTCACGACGTACCGTGTTCAAACAGTAAGTTATTTTGACTTTTATCCTTTGCTGAGCCCCTGAAATTTGGAAAAGTGCAATCAGTACACTTAAAGGCACGACTTTAAATACTAAGGCAGCTGTTGTGCTCCGTGGTAGTCAGTGATCTGTGACTATGTATGATAAAGATCGAGGCTGAGAGTTTCTGCAAAACAATCCATAGGAATGTGGTTTCCTGGAGTCCTGCCACAGGGATAGTTAAACAGGAACCTGTTATCCTCTGACATATTTTAGTTCTACATAAAAGATAGCTCATGTTTGGCTTTACAGAGGCTGTCTCAGCGCTCTTGATAATCATTGTTGTTAATCTTAATAGAAACAGTCACAGAATCATAAAAGTCCTGTACCCGTGGAATTCCTGGTGGGGTAACTCATAGTTGAGATAAAGGACTGCACCCAAAGCAGCGTCCAAGAAAGTGTGAACATTGTGAGCTCATACTCACATGGCAAATACGGGAGTATGTACCAGAGTGACACTCCATTTCAGCTCAGATGGCGTTAAGCTCAGAAATGGCAGCTGCAACTGAAAAATTGAAAATACATATTTCATAGGGTTACCCCAAAGGTGTTATGATGGGAGTTGCTAGGTGATCTGCAGTGTTGCCAGCTCCTGTGATTTTATGAGTAATACCATACAGCTATTTTTCTTGAAGATCTACCTCCTGGATCCCAATGATTTATTTCCTTTTTATCTTCTCATTCTTTTTAGTTAGACAGTAATTCCAACCCTCCTGCTCAGGGCCAAAGTTTCAAAGCATGTCTCAAAAAGCAATCTTAAGAGTACAGCCAGCAATGGCAAGTAACAGAGAACCAAGCAGCTGGTGTTTTGGTTGCTTGGGGCTTTTTTGTTGGTTGTGTTTTTTCCCTTCCTTTATTTCCATGATCTGTCTGGCTAGTCTTGTGATTTTGTAACTCATGACTTTTTTTATCTTTAGGATTGATTATGTTTCCATCTTCACTTCCTTGTATTACCACACTGAATATAATCAGTGTAATTAAGAACAGCCATCAGGACATACATCCATATCTTTAAAGAAAAGCTCAGATCATGCATTTTCCTTTACTCCTTCAGTCCTGCAATTAATTCATCAATATTTGTAAGGCAAAGAATGTGCTTTTGAGCCATCACCTCTCCACTTTAATGAAGCTGGCAGTGTCTCCATAACTGTCAGAGTTCCACTGGGTTTACAGATCATGTTCTGGGGATGGTAGTCAAACCAGAAATCATGCTGTGTTTAGTACTGTTCCTGGCAAAACTTGCTGTCTTTCTGTTGGATGAGAAGGTGATGCAGTTTGGATGTTCTTCATAGCTGCTACTGTGCTTTCCAAACATGCATATATGGAGTCATGGAGCTATGCTCTGTGGGAGAACAAGGACAATCTGCTTCAAGGCTCTCTGATTAAGGCATTGTCCTTCTGGCAGATTTCCATGATGTACTGGAGTGAAATCTTAAAGGCTCTCCCATCAGGTGGAATTATTTCATAGCAGCTTAGTAGTAGTTGCGTTCCCATCCCAATATCGCTGTCAGCATTTTTTTTTTCAGGGATGGGATCTGCCTACTATTTTATGAGTATACATGTGCCAGAGACACTGGATGAGAGAACAGAAGTGCTATGACAGGAGTTTTACAAGACAGGAGTAAGAAAAGCTGGCTGCTGTTTCTGAAATGCATCCTAAGACATAAAAAGTTTTCCAGTGTAGATATTTCCAAAAAACCAGCATGTTGGTTTCAGCTTTATTTAATGTTGTTAGCTTGTGAGAATTCTGTAATGATATTAAAAAATAAGAGAAAAGTAAACTACAACCTTAGGCCTCAATAGAAGTTACATATCTACAAAAAACATGCAAAGTAAACTTCAAGAGAAGTCAGTAGACTTTGGGTGAGGTGTTTTATTTATGATGTCCCAAGAAATCATAAATAAAGATGTGAACCATAGAAGAGAAGTGTTGTCCTGCAAGCCTGGCTCCGCCAGAATGCATGGAGTGGACATGTCTAATGTGACTGCTCCAGTGTCTCTTCCATGGTGTCCAGCCCACGTGTTGACTTGCATGTTCTGTGCATTTTAACCATGGTGGCAGATCTCTGCTGAACTGGTTGGCTGAAAGCTTCATAGCCAACAAACCGCAGTCTTTGATTTGGAGCCCTCTCCATGGACAAAGAAGCAAGGAAAGCTAGAATTAGGCTTCCTGTAGAAGTCAAAATAAGAAAACTAACTTTAGAGAGTGGATGGCAAATTCAAATTTTAGGAGACAAGCACACATTTTAGGATGGCTATATTCACTTGTCCAAATCTGTGATTTCTCTGTTGATTTTTTCATTATATCCACCTTTTTTTTTTTCATGCAAAATCAAAGGTAGCTTCTGTCCACAGTGTTCAAGTGACTTTGGTGGTCTTAACAGGAGAAAATCTTGAGTGGTTGGCTCATGTGGTATCAGCTGTGCTGGAGAATAGTCAAATACTCCTAGAAATGAGCATTAAAGTGACTACAAGAAGAGGAGCAGTCTTGCTGGTCCTGAACCACTTGTGGGTCCCTCAGGGAATGAGTGAATACATTTTCCTAGGGAAGAATCCTACCAATTCGTCATTCTCCAGGCAGGACTTTGTTGATTAAAGATAGTTGTGAGTTCTTGTGACTTGGAAGAAAACCATCTTTTCAGGATTTCTAAGTCCTCAGAGTCTAGTAGCAGGCTGTGATCAAAAGGTGATGTCAAAGTTCATATCTAACTCCACATTTCCTCTCAGGCCGTTTGCAGAGTGTGGTTTCAGCATCAGATAGAAAAAGTCACACTTGGTTTCAGTTTGAAACTAGATGGGTTATCACAGTGAACAAGGCCAAGGACGGATAACAAACAACACACCAACACCAGCTAGAGCATTATGACCATCTTAGGAAAAGTAAACTGCAGTCTTCACTTTAAATCAAATGTTGAGGCATGGAATAAAGTTTGTCCACCTGGGCAGTTTATCCAGTACTTTGAATTGCCAGAGGCATGAATAGAGGGTCACTGTCAGCCTCTGTTAGAAGAATTTTGGGGAGAAAATACAAGTGTAGTCAGTTCTGGAAGTCCCAAAACCCCATTAGCTTTTGACAGTAATTAAACCTAATCAGAAATTACCTGGTCCTAACTGCCCAACCTTTTGCTACTGTTGCTCGTGATTAAACTAAGGCCTACCTTAGAAACTTAAGATTTGTGACCTTACAGGGGATTGCTGCTTTCCACGTGGTGCCTTTTTTTTTTTTTTTTTTTAACAAGTAGTTTGGTTTGGCAATCCCTCCTTGGAAGATGTCCAAACATATTTTCATCCATTTGTTCCAGTGGGTGAGCCTTGGCAGAACCTGGCACAGCTGGGGATGGCATAGGAACCAAACCCTTTCTATCAACAAATATAATGTGCTTGAAACAGTTTACCTAAGGAGCCACCTTCATGTGGCTTTTGGCTCCAGTGCTGTGGGCACTGGAGGGAACTGAGTCGTGTTTATGGCAGAGGCATCCATTGTGCCACAGCTGCCATGTGAGATCAGAGCTAAAAGCAGCAGAGATGCAGCTGAAGTCTTTGCAGTTTGAGCAGCAGATGTCTTTTCCCCGTGCTCAGTTGTGAGATGCTTGGCACCTTGCCTCAAGTTTCCTGTGTAAATTTGGGTGAGTCACTTCACCTCTTCCTGAGTATTTGTCTCTATTTTTCTTCCAGGCTTTTAGGACCAAAGATTGTATCTGGGTAGAGGGACAGTCCCTCACTAGCAAGTTGTTTCGATCATTACTGCAACCTAGATAAGTTGATACAGCTATTAGTTTCTCTTCCAGAAATGATGTACAATTTGCTGTAAAGATTACGTTAACGCTTATATCATAGAACACTACATTCAAGATCTTTTGAGTTCCTACCACACCTACCTCAATGAGGCTTTGTTCCTCTGCATGGCTACTGTGAGTTGTTGCAACATGTATAACTAACAACAAGAAATGTTTACCTGGGGCTTAAAATTCGGCCAGCCCATAATATATTGCCAGCATTCTCCACCCATGTAAGTGCTCCCAGTGTTGTAAATGGGGTGACACACTTCCCTTGGAAAAGAGAAGTGGCAGTGTTTATTTTAACAGAGTTTGATAGTAAAAGTGACAGTGCTTTAACAAGCGTTGATGGCAAGATCCACTGCATAGAGGACAAGGTAGGACAAAACTGTCAGAGACACCACCATGTTGAGTCATGGGGTTCAGAAAGGACCCCCTCGCATTCTAAACCCCTTTCTCAGGGGTTTCCAGGTGTGGCTGGATCCACACCTAGTTCCAGGCTAGGAACTTAGGTCTAAAGGATTATATGTGCACAAGCAATCCTTTATCTCACTTAGCTAGGATTTCAAAGTTTCAGCATGCTTATTCCCAGTTCACTTACTGAGTATTTGACACAATAAGGATTCTCTCAGCCTCGAGGACCAACCTCAAGAGGCATCCCTGTTCTAGGCGAGATCCTGGCTTGCAGCCCACTGCTGTGCAGGAGAGCTCAGCAGACCCTAGGCTGTCTCCTATTTATGGAGTAAGATGATTGACTTATAGTAATATTTGCATGCCAGCTGTATTTTGGTTGGCGCATGCTCAACTAGCCCTCAGCTGCTGAGTAAGTTTTATGGCCCTCAGCTATTGTGTTGTTATCTGTCTTCCCAGAGTCCAGCTTTAAGCCAGGTGCAGCCCTCACAACCACCCCTGCTGGCTCTTGCTTAAGCCAAAAGCAGGGGGGAGCACACTCCACACCCAGTGAGCTCATCCTTAGCAGCCCCTCTGTGGAGCATCTTCTTCTATGCCATAAAACCGCTGGAAGTTTTGCTGCTGATTACAGCGGCCATAAGATCAGAAACCTTAGGTCAGTACCAGAACATGCTGGATGAGAAGGATGTGTGATTTGGATGAAGAGGGAAGACTTTTCTCTCAGTCCCTCACAATGGTTCAGAACTCCATTGAAAATGTTAGCAAGAGGCCCTTTTATTTCCTCCTGGAAAAATCATGTATATTTATTTCCTGTAATAAAATAGGCTAATGGTAGTAAAAAGTGAAGTTCTAGAAGGAAAAAATTGATTTCTCAGCTAATTGAGTAGAGGGGGGGAAATTACAAATCCCTGGTTGCCTATTACGGGTTGACTAGCAACATTTGGCCACAGAAAGCAATATGAATGCAGTTTTAACAGGCAGGTGGCTACAAGAGAAGGGCTGTGCTGCATGTAAGCCCAGTATCTCCTCAAAGTGGTTCAACCTACTTTTCCAATTACATTGCAAAGTGAGTCAGACTGAAACCCTTGTTGATTGTCTGCTCCACTTCAGATGGTTGCATGTTCGTTTTAGCTTTAGAAAGAAGTTTGTGTCAGCGTTTTCTGTTCCTTTTAGTTACACTGGCTTTTCAAAATAGTTTTTGAGCTAAAAGTATGTTTCCTGAAGTTCAAACACTGGCACAAAAAATATCTCTTTCCCTACTGCTGCCACACTGAAGCAGATGGTGAGTACAAAGACTCGGAACCAGTAAGCATGTAATTATTCAATTTCTGGGTGCAGGAAAGTAGCTGTTGGGTTAAAGCAGACATCTACTAGACAGGCTGTCATTGCAAGTTAGTTTTACTTCAAGTCCCCTGGATTTAGCCCAGTAACACTCCTGTAGTAGATCACATGAGCTGCACAGATGCCCTGTTTCATTTCGAGCTCGAGTTTCACCCACAACCTCTGGCAGACCATCTACCTTAAGCTGAAAGTCTGTTCCAGCTCTGTGTTTTCATGTGTGAACAGTAATCAGATTAGAGATGACGCCTAGGTTAGGCCTCAGGTTAGTAAAGGCAGAATTGCAACCTTCATCCTGATCCCTGTTACAGTGATGTCACACAGCTCATGTGCATGCTCACTACGGAACCCACAGCTGCTTGGGCACACGCAGCATGATGCACTGTTATGCAGGGGGAACAGATACTCACAGATTGCCTGTGAGTAATGCAAACGCGGTGAGTGCAGGGGAGTTATTTCAGTGCAAACTGGTCTTGGAAAATTCTTGATTCTGCAAATTACGGAGCAACTTTTGCTCCCTCTGGAGCCAATAGAAGTTCATTTTGCTTTTTAAATTCACTTTGATTAACCTGGTCTTGACACCGTGGCACTTGCCTTGTTGTAAAGAAAATTGGTAGCTGTGAAAGGTCAAAGATTGTCTAATTTAAGGTAGGAGGAAATGTTTGCTTCTGATGAAAACCTTATCTTCATAATAAGAAATAATGCAATCTGATAATCTACCATTATTGAGTTTCCTTTTCTTTTTTTTTCCTTAAGCTGAATGTACATCACCTGTAGACAGAAATAAGGAAAGTGGACTGAAAATGTCAAACCTATGCAAATTTTGTGATATTAAAGTAACAACCTGCTCAAACCAACATCAGTGCAAGAGCAACTGCAACATCACTTCTATCTGTGAGAACAGTAGTGAAGTCTGTGTTGCCATATGGTAAGTTATTTCTTCATACAGGTGGGGACAGGAGCACACCCTCATTCATCATTGCTTAGTACTTTCCTCAATTGCTCTAATATTCAGAATGTCCCTGCTACCTCACCAGGCTTTGTTCTCTCACTTCCAACTCATATCTGTGCACAGCATACCAAGACTTGCTTGAGGTTAACAATTCTGATATGAAATGTTCTGGGGACTTTTTTTTCCCCTCTAAAACAGTTCTGTTCCAGCTTAAGCTGTTATTGGAAAAGAGGCATGGTTTTGTGGAAACCATTAAGCTGTATCCACCCACAGCACTCAAGAGTAGAAACAGATTTGAGGCTCAAGAGAGGATTGTAGTGACAGTTGCTGAACAAAGACAATTCTCTCTCAGGTTTCAAGTGAACTAGATTATGTAGACTTATCACAAGAGGCTTATTGCCATGTATAGGTAGAAATACTTCCTCTTAATGGGAAAAAATTTCTGTGTAGGTAGAGACTTTGATGTAGGCATGATGCCTTTTATATAGCCTATGTCTAGGCTCAAAGAAATCAAGAGTTTGTGAAAATGAGTTGTAATACTTCTTTAGGATTTATTGGCTTTAAGCTTGTGTTCCAGTCTAAAAACTGAGGGTTTGCGCTTTCATAAATGGGAATCCAATCCTACCAAAGAAAGCCAGAAATGCTCTTAATGAGTTAATAACTGGACTAAAGGAACAGAACTGTTTGGACCATTGCTGCTGATTTAGGAAAGTAATTAGAACCACTTACAGAGGCCGTAACTAATTCATGTGCTGAGGGATTAGTTGTGTCCATTGCCTTGGGAGGTTCAGCATAATTGGAAGTAGGCACTTCAATTCAGGATCAGTCCAGTGTGCTGTTCCATATTTGTCCTGTGCTTCTTTAGTAAGTCATCAGTGTCTATTATTGCCATAAAAAGGGGCTGTTGTACAATTTAAGATACATTTTGGATTTTTCATGACTGTTTATCCAAAAGGCAAGAGAACTGTAAAGTGCTTTTTGCCTTCAAGTCTTTTGTCAATGAAATTAAAT
>VYZQ01002215.1:0-13522 GCA_013400655.1 Mystacornis crossleyi | reverse complement strand
TAAACTAAAGGCCAATGCCATATTTAAGGTCCTACCTCCTCTAAAAGGCTGTATTGCCTTAGTGTGTTATCTGCATATATAGATGTTACTGGTAATGTGATAGGATGTGAATTTTAAGTCAGCTTCTCTGGTGTTACTGACCATCTGTACCTCTCCTGTGGTGGGTGTGAGATAGTTACGTTCCTTCTCTGGGGCATTTGTTCCCTCACACCTGCTATGGCACAAGGAAGTGTACGTGAGTTCAGAAAACAGGGAAATGTGAGTACAGACCAAACCATAAGTGCATAACCCGTCCCCATTCTACTTCATGAACTCTAACGTAGGCCACTGCAGACACAGTGAAGGCAGGGGAGGTGTGTGCAGTGCTGGTGGACCTCATGCTGCACACACAGATGTGCGTGGTGCACCCATCCCTGTGCTTTATTTTCTCCTACCTGCTGTGATTGTTTTAGTGAGACAAAGGCAGGGCTCTCACAGGCAAGAGTGAGGCCGCCTATGGAGAACTTTGTGTGCACACACTTCTAAAGGGGTGTGGCACACCACACCCATCCTCATCACCCTTAAGTTCCTCAGATGAGGATATAATTAAGTCCTTGTTACCTGAGATAACGAAGGGTTGGGATCCTGTTCCCACTCCTGGGAAACATGGTGTGTGACTGCACTGAGGTGGACAGCTATGTGAGCGACTTGCAGCTCTCACTTCCTAGATTCCAAGAAGGCTATCTAGTTCAGGTCCCAAAACCACACCAAACTAGCCAAGAGCAAGCTAGCAAGTCTTTGCTTTCCTTGGCCCAGGCTATCCATACCTGGTGCCACCCCGCATCCCTATCTTCCTCATCCCCTCCCCAAGCTTGATTTGAAACCAGACAACCTGCTGCTGATCCATGGTTGTGTGACCAACCCTTACTTGGGTGATCTTTAAAGGATTTGGAGTATATACTGGTATTGATGTGAACACAGATGGTAGACCCAGGACCTAATTCTACCCAATTGCCTTGATTTTATTGAAGAGAATGCATTCCCAGAGAAGAGATTTTACTCTGTCAGCTGTCTAGTGTTTTTGTACAACATGAACCACACCCATGTGGATTTTGGCTAATTTGTTATGAGTTAGCTACGTTATAGCTGTTTTTCCTGGAGCTACGTAGCTGAATGCAATCACTGATAAATGTGTGTCTTTGGTGTGTATGGTTAGGAAAACAGTTCTAGAAATTCAACACCAAGGGCCTTCATTCCTATCAACTCTGCAGCCCACTCACACTTGCAGATCAACCTAAAAGGAGTAGTAGAAATTTAAACCCAGTCTTTTTCCCCTAATTCCTTTCACTCTTCCAAGTGGAGCTTTTCCTTCTAGGTCACGTGCTGTAAGCACTCTAGGTGACTCATGAAAACCATGTGCTACATTCATATGTATTAAGTGAATAACTACAGATAAAAATTAAAGTAATGTAAAACTTCACTTTGTAACATTTCCAGTTCATTCACAAATGCAGGCATTAACTCCAGTCGGGAGGGGGGAGAATTGAGGCTTTGTCATTCCTTTTTTATTGTTGTGGATTAGTGTTTCTTTTAAATGAAAACAGCCCCTTTGGGTTGCTTGCCTGGTTAGCCATGGCAGGAAGACAAACGATTTTTACAGTATCAGACATGCGGTTTCCTGTCTGTGTTTAACTTTGAGCAGCACATCACAGCCAGCTGGTCCATGGCTACTCCAGACAACTAGATAATAGCCTGTAATAATTTTGCCTTTGGAATGACTGTCATCCAGATCTATTCTGTACATTGTTCTTGCAGGTTTTTTTCTCTGCATTTCTTGTACACCAGAGCAAGAATTTTTTTGCAGTGGTTTTGCACATTCTATTTAGAGAGCAAGACAAGAGCTACTCTAAAAAAACCTGATCAAACAGTGATTTTAATCATTTATTAGCAGAAACCAAGATTAAAAAGATTGCAATTTTTCACCTGTTAATCACAGCATTTCCTTTCAAGCTGTTGCTATAAACGACTACTGTTTTACCTCTTCCTGTATGCACACTTAAGACAGACCAGATTTAGTTTGTTTCTGGTGTTTCTGAGGTAAAAAAGAAAACTGTGGGTAAGGCAACAAGTTCTAATTTCCACCAAAGGTTAGTCACTAAATTCCAGTGATTCAGAGCTGAGCTGTTATTGCTTATGGAAGAATTGGTTTATAGCACTGTTGGCATGCATCAGTCTTGACTGTGAAGGGCAAACCTCCTGACTCCATTTTTAGACACAAGCATCTAAAGGTTTGGGGTATTGCAGGTGTTGTGACTCACCCACAGGTGACTTTAGAAGTGTTTGAAGTAGTTACATCAAAATCAAATGCCTGTTTATTGTATGGATTTTCATTTAAATTGCCAATCTGCAAGATAAACAAGACACAGTCAGACATATGCCTAAACATGCCTGTAGTTCTGCTGTGTCAGGGGGCTGACCCTGATTCAGATCCCTGGCATTTGAGGCCACAGGCAGCTGGTGGAAAATACTGAGTGCAGAATCACTCCAAACAATGTTCTGTAGTTCTTGGAGAAATAACATGCAGGAGACAGGTAACCAATGTAAATCTGACTACCCTGTGTTTATTTTTTAATCTCTCTCTTTTTTTGCCAAACAAAATTGTGGGTGACTGGCAAGCAGCTTATACCCCTGTGGTGGAACAGTGCTTCTCACAGCAAAACTCAATGCCAGTGTGTTGTAATATTTATGCAAAAGTCTAATGTCAGTGTTACCAGAAGGCACAGCCAGGGAGCAAAACCACTGGAAAAGATTAGCCAGAATCAGGGGTAAAAGGGGTGGCTAGAAGTTGACTAGGTGGCAGACAGAGGCCTGGTCCGTCTGTGATGGAAAAAATGAGCGTGGGACTACACTACCAGGGTTTTTTGCTCCCTGATGTCTGGTTGTGTCTGGTGGATCTTCTGCATCTTGCTTTACCTTCTTCTGCTTTGATCTGCTGTGATGAGCTAGGTCTGTCTGTAGTTGTTTGCACAGTCCCAGTCCTCCCTTGATGCTTGGGCAGCCTTGTTCCTCAGCTTTCCCTTCACCACAGCATCTCCCAGCCATCAGCCAGTGCAAGCATGACAACTGCCTAACAAAGCTGGGTTTTATTCACAATCCCTATAAACAATTCTTTGACTGAAGTCAAGCTTTGTATATCCTAAGAGATAAACAAAGCTTGACTATGCCCTTTCCAGCCCCACATCTGACCTGTTCTCCATGGACAGTGATGACCAGGTACTCATTGTAAACAAGCAAATGGGATTCCTGCATGTTACTTACTGCATGACCTACCTACCTGCTGTGCCATGCAATCCCTTCTTCTTATGCAGATCATTCAGACACAGTCATTCAGCAATATGAAAACGAGGAGTGGAGACTGCAAAGAATAAAACAAATCCTTGAAGTACTGTTGTCAATATATATTCAGTTGTTTTCCTGGGCATCAAATTCAAATCCAAGCAACAGTGCAGAGAACTCAAAAGTTGGAACCAGGATTTTAACACAGGTCTGTTTGGTTTATAGTTGTTTCATTCTAATAACTTACATGGTGATAATTTTTTTATCCTCACCTGTCTCTTGCCATGCTATACAGATCTCCATGCAGCTGGCAACTGAGGTGTCTGTGGGATTGTTCAGGTAGACTTTATTGCTCACCTACTGCAAGATGAAGTCATTATTTTGGGCATTCTCACCACACCCAAATATGGGGGAAACCTTTAGCAGCAACTCTGAATCATCCAAACAGTTGCCTTGGAATACCAAAACCTCAGTGACAGAGATGACTGACAGGTCAACAAGAGTTTATGAGTATAATTAAGCTAATTGGGAAAGTGTGTTGAGGGAGGGATGGTGTTTTGCTGCCTAAAAAACTTCATGGTTTTACAGAGTTAGCTAATTGAGAGTGTGAGAGACATACCTGTTTGATTAATCAATTGTGGCTGAGTCATTTGCCTGAACGAATTACAGCCTATGGATTTGCAGTGCATCAAGTGCCGTGACTGCTCACTGTGTACAGTTGTTACCTGGGTGAGCAGCTGTTGCTCTGCTGCCTGAACCACCACAAGCATGCCTGTGTGATGCCTTGTCCCGTGCCCAGACTGCAGGAGATATGGATAATGTTTCAGAGTGTCCTTAACTTCGTGTCTCTCATTTTTCTCTAACATGTTGTCCCTGTCTTTTCCTTTCTTTCTCTCCTCTCCCTCTCCTTACTAGAGTCAAAGCATTAGTGGTTTTACTTGACTACGTAGGAGGATCTCAGACTTAAGAGCAGATTTAAAATCTATGCACAAACAGTCACCAGTCCATAAATACTTATGTGATGAGTTGTCCGGTGCTCGAGGAACATCAGAAGGGAGATGATTACAGCTGGACTGCTTCCAAGTGAATTTTAACAAAGGCTTTCATTAATCTCTTTTTCTGTTATCCAACTAACATGTTCAGAAGGTAACTGTCTTCCAGCTGCCCCATAAAAGAGGTCAGTAACATTACATAACATTTCACAGAGCCTCTCTCTGCTTGTATATTGGCTTTGTTCTCTATGTTTCCTCTTAGGTATTTGCAGGCACTAGAGTCCCACCCAGTGCCTGCAGCTGTGTGTAACCAAAGGAGAGGCTGTCTAATGCTGAACATCTGATTCACTTAATGGGATAGAAAGGAAATGGAATGAAAAGGGGCTAAAGAAGCCAAAATTTTGTTTTGCTCTGTATTATTTATATTGTTTGCTTCTTAGCAAAATAACCATGCTCAGTTACAGATTTGTGTAAAAACAAACTAGGCAGTGCTCTCCCAGTCTGGTAGGCATATTTGTTACAATTTGCATCACTTTAGAGCTTAATAAGTATGGGAATGTGGCCAACGTTTTATCAGGTTGTCACGGAAGAGACTTTAATAATTACAGACAGAAACAAACTGTAACTAACACTGGCAACATAATATTTTGGGAAAGGTTGGAGGGGTGAAACTCAGGCTGAGAATAAAAATAGTGGTTAATGTGTGGCATCTGTTGGAACATATTGAAACTGGAGAGATTTATTTGTTCCAGAAAACCACCAGCAAACAGCAGCGGACACCCAAGCTCTAAAACTGAGCCATGTATCACAGAAACTCAGTCACATCATGTAAAGTTAAAATATGTTGGCTTTCATATTGCTGAGTTGGAAAGCTCAGCTACAAAAGTCAAAGTGTGTGAGAGATGCCGTGTACGCACAGTGAAGGGACCTATTAGAAAGGGAGAGATAAGAAGGGAATGCATTAGGGGGTTGGAAGATTTTAAGCAAATGGGTGCTGTGCCAGCAAACCAAGGAATTACACTTTCCAGCCAGCAGGGAGGGAATAAAACAGCAACAAACTATTTGTTCTGTCTTAGAGCTTAAGAGTTTCTTAAACCTCCTGGGTGCTGAATAGCATACTTGGCAATCAGTTGAAAAATGAAATTCTGCTTACAATAGATGAAATATCCATTAGGTCATTGCTGCCCAGCCTTTCTTTCTGCTGAAGTAAGCCACCCAGAGGCAATAAGAAGCCTGCCTCCCACTCCTGTGAATAAGATGCAGGCATTCCCATCAGGTGACAGATGCATATGCATGACTCTTCCAACATGTAACACATGTAACTGGGTCATGTAACTGGGGGTTTTCCCTGGGCATTACAGAGAAGTCTTGAGTCCTGATCCCCTGGGGAATCACGTGCCGAGGGAAAAGCTGCTGATCCGAGGGGGAGAGCAGCAGTGGGTGTGCCACAGGTCTTCAAAATTGCGGATACTTTTGCCTTACTGCCTTTCAGGAAAAGAGATAAGTGGTAGCACTGGGCAAGGACATGCATTAAGTGCTTTTCGAGCTGGGTCTGGTTTGTCAGCCATTTGTTGACTGTAGAGCAACATTTAGGCAGCCAAATACATAAAAGAGGAAGTGAATGAGTTCCTTCACCTTTAAGTAAACCCTTAGGGCACAAAGTGCTGGAACCTGCACTTGGGTCACAGCAACCCCATGCAATGCTGCAGGCTGAAGGAAGAGTGGCTGGAAACTGCCTGGAGGAAAAGGATCTGGGGGTGATGGTCAACAGCAGCTGAACATAAGCCAGCAGTGAGACCATATGGCCAAGAAGGCCCATGGCATCCTGGCCTGTTTCAGAAAGAGTGCAGCCAGTATGACCAGTGCAGTGGTCATCCCCCTGAACTCAGCACTGGTGAGAGCACATCAAATCCTGTGGGCCCCTCACTACAAGAAGGACACTGAGGTGCTGGATTGTGTCCGGAGAAGGGCAGCAAGGCTGGGGAAGGGTCTGGAGCACAAGTCTTATGAAGAGTGTCTGAGGGAGTTGGGATTGTCTAGCCAGGAGAAAAGGAGGTAAAGGGGGGGACCTTTTTTTGCTCTCTGCACCTGCCTGAAAGGAGGTTGTAGCAAGGTGGGGATCAGCCTCTTCCCCCGAGTAAGAAGCAATGGAACAAGAGGAAATGGCCTCAAATTGTATAAGGGAAGTTTAGATTGGATAGCTGGGAAAAATTCTTCACCAGAAGGGTTGTTAAGCATTGGAACAGGCTGCCCAAGAAAGTGGTTGAATGACCATCCCTGGAGGTATTTAAAAGATCTGCAGATGTGGCACTTAGAGACATGGCTTAATGGTGGACTTGGCAGTGCTGGGTTTACAGTTGGACTTGATGATCTTAGAGGTCTTTTCCAACCTAAATAATTCCATGATTCTATAGCAGGCCAAGCAGAACTGCCAACTACAGGAGGGAGTGCCTCTCCAGGAGAGAGATACTCTTGTGAATGCCCTGGTAATATCCTTTTCAGACTAAAAGATGAAGACATACAGCTCAAGCACAACTTACTGGCCTTGACAGCCTTGATTTACCTAGTCCAAAAAAAGCTCTTGTCAAATACAGAAACTTGTTGAAGGAATTCAACCTTCAGGAAAGATTGCAAAAAAGGCCGGATTTGTTTTCCACTGGATAATAAGATAGAGCCCACTCTGGTTTTAAAATCTAGTAATCTCTCTCTTCTGCTATGAGTTGGTTCAGCATAGAGCTGAGGGGGGGTGTTGAACTGATCTCTTGCACAACAAAACTATTAAATTGAAAAAAAAAAAACTAATCTCCAGCAAGTATGAAAAATGAAAATGTTTCCAAGAAACTATCATGATAAAAAAATGCAGGTTAGTTTGAGGTGCGGCATTTGAATTTGTTTAGTACCAAGTGTTTTGTGTCAGGATCAACCATTTTCTAAGGAAACACCCTCCACCGCCAGTATAAAAGCTCCCCACTCTGCATCTGCAAAGCCCCCAAAACAATGCCTGTAAAACCAGCAGAAGTTTTAAAAAGTTGGATCAGCTTTCAGACCGCTTTTGTCCTCAAAATAGGGGTTTCAGGGAAAAGTATAGGAGTGTCAGAAGCAGAGTTTCTGTTTTGAAAATCAGCCTTTCCCACCGAAAAAATGTTTTGCTGAAGATTTCCAAGCCATTATAATTCTTAAAAGGCCAGAATCAGGAAGGTACATGAGACACTGAGCTACAGACTTTCATTCCCACTTGAGGGTTCTTCAATAGAGAGAAACTAAATTACCCCAAACAGCTGCTAAGAGTAAATTTCATTTCACTGGAAGTGAAGCATTTTATGGAGCTAGTTTTCATCCAGAAAGTACTAAAGAGATGGGCAGGCTTTTCCATATTTTGTTGCCTAGTGTCTTGCTCAGAAATCACTACACATGCAAAGTTCAAACTCCCATTTTGTGAAAAGCTCTCCCTTGATTCAGAGCAGGTCTTGAGCTTGAAGCTCCCTTACCCCACCCATACTAGTCCACTCACTGCTGGGATTCAGCACTCACATACATCTCTTGCCAAATTGCAGCATTTGAACAGAAATTCTGTTCAAGCAAAAGCATTCAAAAAGTGTTGGTTTTCATTCCAGTGTGGAATTCAAATCAAACTTTGAAACCTCAGAATTTCTACAAAATGGAGTTTTCCTCCAGTCAGCTCAAAGGGCTGCTTTGTGTCTTGGGATCTTGCAAAATAACTAGATCACAGTTCTGTGGCTAGGACCACGTTTTGTGACTTTGTGTTTCTGGGAATTTTTAAGACACTGCACAAATTTGCAATACATCAGTGTCGATATATTTAACTTGAGTTCTGCTAATATCAAATGTATTCTTTCCCTGCTGTGTGGCTTTGACTAGCAGTTGAATAGGCAGCAGCTTTAGAGCTCACAGGAGCAGCAGACAGCAAGGAAGTAGCTCTGTCAGTACTGGCTGGGCATTCTGCTGCCCTGCCATTCAAGTGTGTGTCCTCATTTCATTGCCATTGTTTTACTTATTCTTTCTGAAGTTCAGTGACACTAAAGTTGTATCAAAGGCATGCAAACCAACCTAAAGAATTTGCAGGCTCTTGTGCTTTGAAGCTCCCTGACTGTACAGGGGCTGTACAGTGTTTCCATTTTCCTTGGCACCTGAGCCCTATTCCCTCAAGGCTTAGGTAGTGTTAAGGGTTATGCAGATGGTTTGTGCTTAGTTTAAACCACATACAGGAAGCTTTCTTTTAGCTCAACTTCTCTATTGTTATGCTATATTAATAGGCTCTTTTGAAGCTTAAGAAAGGGCTGATCCACCTAAATAATAGTTCTGGGTGGGGAAAGTTATTGAGGAGCACGTTCGCAAAACATGAAAGGCTGTTTCATTTAACCATTTCCTTGCCTGCCTGTGCAGCCAGGTTTTGCTCATTCCACTGCTCAGAAAGAGGAAGCTGCACACCAATTTTTTTTTTAATTATGAGGTTTCAGTCATAGGTATTTATTTATAAGTGAACATATTTATTCTTAGATTCCTGTAGTCAAGCCGTAAAATGTTGGCCAGCCACTATGCAAACATACAGCTATGCTCTGAATTTCGATCCTGTCCTGATTTTATACACAGATTTTGCAGAGAAGGACCCCATCCTTAGTTTGTGCTGGAATGGCTGATTTGATTCTGCTCATATCATCAGTCACAATCAAAGGCAGTTCCAGAAGTGTCTTGCTCGGGACACATGTCAGTGCCACCAGCTCTTTGCTCTTGTTATCCACTTTAATTCTCCTGTCGGGCAGCGTGGTCCCCTCCTAAGCTTAGCGTTCAGCCTTGTCAGTCGTGACACTCAGTTCTCCCAGATGTGTGCTCGTTCTTGCACTTCCCAAACGTGGAGTGGGATTTGTCTAGTAGCTTAAATACTGAAAATTAGCACAGCCTTTGTCCCTGCTGCTTTAGGTGGCGTTGTGCAGCTGTATGCTTTTCACCCCCTGCTTCTGTGCTTCCTCCAAGCGACCGTGCCAAAGCGGATGTGTCACTTTGCAGCAGGGCTGCAGGACGATACAGTGCTCAGGGGGAAGTGGCCAAACTGCTCAGCTTCTGCTTTGATTAAAATTTTTTTGCATTCTTTTTCAAGTAACATTTGCAGCATCGACAGTTTTTCCCTTCTACCCAGAAATCCCCCTGCACCACAAGCAGAGCTTTCTCTTGTGCGAAAAGAGGAAGAGCTGAAGGATCTGTGAACTGTGCTGGAGAGTTCTCAGCTGTAGGGCAAAATAATACAGCCTGGTCTAGGAGTGATTGTAGGAGTGATTGGAGATCCTCCCATAGGTAGCCATAACAGTAAAGGAGCAGTGACTTTGGATGAGTTTCTTCTCAGAGCTGAACATTCACCCAATTACCTCCAACTGCTTGGACTCAGGGAGCAATTTGAAAGACAACTAATAGACAGACATCTTGAGGCTTTTGTCACTCATTTTGAAAGACATCTGTATTTCAAATATCTGCTCTACATACTGCAGCTCTGTGGCACAGCAAAAGGACTTAAAAGGCCCTAAAGAAACATTTTCATCTCTGTGAGTCTATCCTATGATATAGATGACATAGTACTCATTTCCAAGAGCAGAGTCCAAACTTCAAGCATGCTTTTCTGTGGTCAAGAAGAAAAACAAAAACAAACCAAAACCAGTAAATCAGAACCCCAAATGTTCAAAAAAAATATTTTCTCTGATTGTCACAGGTCATAGTTCTGTCATGTAGTTGTGACCTGCTTGCAGCCAAAACTCCAAAACAGCCATCCCACAATGCAGTCAGTTCTCCTCTACCAGGGTGTTTCCCAAGTTCTTAATAAAGCAGATTTTCCTAGAAGTAAAGAATGCACATGGGAATAAGCAATGCAAATCTATTTACTGACAGTGACATTTGACTTTCTAAATATATTCCTCCCGTAAGGGCTGTACAAACACAGTGGGTTTTTTTCCCTCTTCAATATGGTGAAAAGCAGAAGAGTTGCCTTTAATCCGTGATGAGCTTTTAGGTATTGTTTTGATTTAACTAAAATTTACTAACATTTTGTTGTCAAGAAATCACTGGAGAATAGTTTGTGGTTTGCATAGGTCTGGAGGGAGGGATTGCCTCCTTTTGCATAAATGTTCTTTTGCATAAATGAAGGAAATACATTCCTTGTAGGTACTGCTAGTGCATATCATTGACCTGTGCTAGGCTGAGAGTGACAGTGCTAGAAAGGCACTTCCCCTTCCTTGAAACCCTATGAGAGAGGCTACAGTTTAATTACTCACATCAACATCTGGTTGATGAACGGTCCAAACAGAGGAAGCACTTCCTAGTTCAGGTTCAAGCCTTTTTCCAAACAAAAAGAATATACTTTTCAGATGTCCTTTCACCTGCCTTTGAATAGCTGATGGATCCTGCTGCTTGTCAGCTCAGTTTACAATGGAAAAATGATTACAATAAAATTGGAGGGTCAGAGGTGTACTGCTTGTTCTAATTTTGCACTTTCTACCCTTATCCGTTTTAGCATTGCTCACCTGTATTTTGAGAGGCACAGAGTAGGGAAAAGAGAGGCTTGTGCCTGGTGTAGTTAGTGACAGCTTCCCTTCAGAGCTTATTAAACTTTTCCTGTTTATATTGACTTATTTGGGCTGATGCACAGAGCCTCAGTCAGAGCCATGGCTGTAAGCATCTGCCAGAGCATTGTGCTGCCAAGACAAGCCACTTGCTTAACTATGGTTGCAGCTTCAGTTGTTTTAGTCCATTCAGCTTAGGCTCCCAGGGCTTCTTCCAAACAATCCTCTCCCTCACGCAAAGATAATACAGTACATTTTATCTGACTCAAAGAAAGAAAGAGACTGAGAGAGTAAATTTCCATGTGTTCAATGAATCGGGTTCAGATAAACTCTGTCTCTCCTTTAATCTCTTCTGGGAACAAAACTGTTCCCTTTTAAGCTGATTATCTTCCCTGAGAAATGCTGAACTAGAAGGTAGTTTTTAGAGGTGACAGGGCAGCTCTCACCTTTAGGATAGTAATCTGTACTCTTCCCAGAACCCATCCCTATTCTAGAACAGGTCCCTGTTGTTCTTCTATTCCATGTATGTTCCACCTAAGAATATGTTGGTGTGTGCACTGCACCACGTATGGAGTTTGGAGTGAACATCTTCTTTACAGCAGAAAACCAGTGTACAGCCAGCAAGGAACACACAGTGGAAGTTTTCTGATACATAAATCCATATAATGATACATAAATCCAAATAAAAGTACCTGGAGGGTGGTGACAGTTCTGAGCCTGTTTACACACGGGTGTTTGAATTTGTTCTAGCAACGCTCACATACATGAAAGCATGAGAATGAGTTTTGGTTTTCAGGTCTGTATGCAAGCATACATATTGTGCCTGAATATTGTAATACAGTGTGTGAACAGACTTCCTGAAGGTGGCTTTGCAGGGATCCTACTAAAATATACTCAGTCTGGAGTAATACTTGGGCAAGTGGGAGTTCACAGGCTTCATTGTCTATTTATTTATAGAAAAATTAATGTGTTCTAGTAATTAGTGGTTAAAGGAGCAGTGCTGCCAAGAATACATTTACAGAGTAAGTACAGGAGACTTTGACTATTGTATTCAGGAAAGTGAAGGTTTCATCCGTTATGTATTAAAAGCCTGAGAAAAGAACAAAGCTACTAAACTGAATTACATTAGGTTTTTGCTCATTCAGTTCTGACTTTTTATAAAATAAGCAGACAGGGAAGTCCTAGTAAGCAGAGGCCTACGTACAAAACAACATTTTGAAGCAAGAAAGCAGTAACAATTTTTATTATTTTCTGTTCATGGAGAAGATAATGTATTGCATTCTGGATAAAAATTGTAATTATTGACAGTCTTCTGTACATATAAAACTATGATACACCTTCATGCATGCCTTCCTTCTGTTCTTTACAGATGACCCTCATAAGCCAGAGGAGAAAGATGAAATTTCCAAAGTCACAATAATAAGTCTTGTCCCGTTACTGGTGATTTCTGTCGCTGTGATTGTTATCTTTTATGCCTATCGCACTCATAAGAAGAGGAAACTCAACAAGGCATGGGAGAAGAATGTTAAGCCCAAGAAGCATAAGGACTGCAGTGATGTCTGTGCCATTATGTTAGACGATGACCGCTCAGACATCAGCTCCACCTGTGCCAACAACATCAACCACAACACCGAGCTGCTGCCCATTGAGTTGGACATCGTTGTTGGCAAAGGAAGGTTTGCTGAAGTCTATAAAGCCAAATTGAAGCAAAACACATCAGAACAGTATGAAACTGTGGCAGTCAAGATTTTCCCCTATGAAGAATATGCTTCCTGGAAAACTGAGAAAGACATTTTTTCAGATGTAAACCTCAAGCACGAGAACATCCTCCAGTTCTTGACAGCAGAGGAGCGTAAGACAGATCTTGGTAAACAGTATTGGTTGATCACTGCCTTCCATGCAAAAGGAAACTTGCAGGAATATCTCACACGGCACATTATCAGCTGGGAGGACCTCTGGAAACTGGGTGGATCCTTGGCCCGAGGGATTGCCCATCTGCACAGCGATCACACACCCTGTGGTCGTCCCAAAACACCTATTGTACACAGAGACCTAAAGAGTTCCAACATCCTGGTGAAAAATGATTTAACCTGCTGTCTCTGTGACTTTGGGTTATCACTGAGGCTGGACCCTTCCCTGTCTGTGGACGACTTGGCTAACAGTGGGCAGGTAAGTTAGAAGGTTGAAGGGGTGGGAGGGTAATGTACCAGTTGGTCTGTCAGTCATCTGAAAAGATGAAAAAAACCTGAAAAGATAAAAAAAATTTAGGCTGCTATGGCAGCTTTGACATAAAATCATTAAAAATTAATGTGAATGTGTTTATAAACAAAGAGGCACTAAACATTAAAGCAACGATAAGAGAAGTGCAATGTAGGTTTTGTTATGATTGGAGAGCTGCATGTGTATGTGATGCAACCATCATCTCAAACTGAGCATGTATGAGCTTGTCAGCAGCTGTTCGTGGTGCTGCTGCAATGCACACACACACAAATACAATAAGGATCTTCTTCGTGTTGTGAGGTTTTGACACAGTTTTCATGCCTGATGGCATTACACTTCTGTGTGACTAGACCCCATCCTGGGGTATCCCAGCATATATGAAGTCAGTCTTGTGTCCTCAAAGGGTGTAAGCACATAACTACTGATAGA
>VYZQ01002214.1:5825-17199 GCA_013400655.1 Mystacornis crossleyi | reverse complement strand
CAGGGACCAGGGAACAGGACACTACACTGCATCCACACATATTATAAAATTATTTCATGTCGTAACAAAACAGGACAAGGCAGGAAATTGCTGCACGGTCATTACAGTTCTCACTCATGTTGTTCTCATTGCCAGCAGTAGTTTCCTCCTACTCCTTTTCTATCTGTTCTTTCTTACCACACCCCTCACATCAGAATGGTATTCTGTGCCTCACTAGTCTGACAGCAAGAGATCTTTTAACTTGCAACTTAAATTTTTATTTGGCTAACAATGCTTGCTCATTTCTTATTCAGACTATGGGGGAAGGAGGGAATGTTTAGCCTTCATTTTTTTCCCTTTGAAAATTGTTCACAAACAGAAAGCATTTGCTGTCTAATTCTTATTTTGCTAAATAAACAAGTAACTACAAGGAAATTCTATCCCTCAGTCATCTTAATAGATATTGTTTTCTCCCAGTTATGTGATTTGAAAAAAATCCAACATCAGAAAACAAAGGTAAAATAAGGAAAAAAAGGATTCCAACCTTTCTTACATTTTGACATGAAGGAGACTGACTGATGCACTCACTGAAACAGATTTTCTGTTTTAAATAGAAGTAATTTACAGATTTGTGTTCACTATTAAATATGATATACGATGCTTTTGAGATAAAAAGGGAAAATTTCCCTATGCAGCTTACAGCTGATAATAATATTTTTTATTTCTACTTCATATTCTTGAGGGAAATACAATGAAAAATATATCCATAAATATTTTTCATATGAACACTGAAACTCAAAATTTGCAAATTCGCAAAGATGTGCAAGATCGATGAGACAGACTTGCTTAGTGCTTAGTGCAACATTTCCTGTTGGCCAGATCAGCAGTTCTGGTGTTGCAGTTCAGGTCTGTAGGAAGCGAACATCAGGCAGATACCTTGTAAAAAAGCTAAGAGGTATTAACATAAAATGTAAGATATTTTATTTTGAAAAGGAGGGTGAAAGCTCTATTCAATCACTTGGCACACTAAATGTCAATATTTTATCACTTTATCATGACAGTCCCTAAGATTCAGAACAGAATCATTTTGCTCTAATGAAAAATAAAGCTGCATTGAGATATTTGCAGTAAATATCGTAGTATCTCTGTAACTTGGCATTTATCTTTTACATTGATTTAACATTTGTACACTCGTAATATTTTTTTTCCTAATACTTGTCTATCTCTCATTTTAAAACAATTTATATTAGAGGCTCCTTTTATTGCCATTGGTTTGTCATTGCACATATAATATTGTCACAGTTGCAGCACTGTAATTAAGGTCCTGTCATGATTTCTGTGCTACAACCTTATTGTATTTATACTCTAAAGAAAGAGAAGAAGCAACCATATTGCAAATTTCTAGGTAACAAAATGTCTATTTAAAAAAAAAAATCCTACTTTTTTGGTTTTTTTAATATATATACTAGGAAGAATATTTATAATAAGCAAATAATGATACATATATTTGAAGTTGTTTCTGTGAATAACTATTTTTAATCTTATCTTAACTTTGTGATTCTTATTCATAGGAGACTTTATTTGCTCTGACTTCACTGAGTCTTCATGCAAAAGAATAAGTATTGTAAGTGCTATGCCCTACAGGGTTAATGATAAAAAGGAGAATAAAAATAGATCTCTTTAGAGTTAATGGACATTAATATGTATAATCATAGATTAAGTAGTATATGTTGATATTCAAAGTGAAGAAAACCTAGACTAGAGCAGTGTTTCTTTATAAGTAAGTTGACTGTAGTACATGGCGTTATGGATCAAATGAGAGCTTTAGACAAGCCCTGCCTTAGGCTCAGATTTTGGTAGCAGCTCTGTTGACATGTACTGCAGCTCAGGTGACGTGCACCTAAATCGTTCTGGCTCGCAAATTCTCAAGAATGGCAGACGAGGTCTATTACAAAATGAGTTATTTATTGAATAGACAGGAGATTAAAAGAGAAAAGGCCTTAAATAGAGTTACTTACTACAGAGGATAAAACAAAAAGTACTACTAGTACATTACATCAAGCTGTGCACAACATAAAGGTACCTATATTATAGCTAGCAGAGAAAGAGTATAGATTAGGAGTCAGTGTAACTTACACTGAATTGATGATGGAGTACACAGAGCCCTTCACTCAACCCTCAAGAGAATAACCACTAAGCAGCATCCTGACTTGGGGGAAAAGACCTCACCCATTTCCAGGGAATGTGCAGAAGACTTCTGCTTTGTGAAAGTTTGGTGTAGCTTTTATGGTTTTTAAAGTGAAGTGTCTGTCAGTCGGAAATTCAAGCTTATCTTCCTACAATCTTGCTTTCAAGGCAAGATGTTTACTGCCAGCTGGGAGTGTCACTTCCCTGGCACCAGAATAACTCACTACAGGACAAGCTGTCCTGATTGAGTTATTTCACCAATTAGCAAATTCATGTGAGAGGGAAGATGCCCCGACTTATTGCACCAGCTGATTGGCAACAGGTAGGACCTTCTAGGGTGGGGGGAAAGAAGAAAGGAAGAAATATATCTGAATTATACAACATATTTCTAAGTTCATAAAAAGGTCCCTGTAGTTGAAAACCCAGGCTTCATTAATCAAAAATGAAAAGGGTCTTGACCTGAGAAGAATGCAACCTATGCCTAAAATATCTTTGCCCCTTTGTGTAGTGTCAGCAAATTCATGTAGGCCTAATATCGAGGTATACACACTGTAAGACAGAATCTAGGATTGGTTTAACAGTAAAAAACATGTTTTGTCATTTATTTGATATAAAAATGCATCACTTAAACATTAGTGTTTTAAAACCATAAACACTAGTTGTTTTTGCAGGTTTTTTGTAGTTACAAAGTATCAACAACCAAGAACCAATACTCATGAAAGAATTAATTAGATTCCTTCAAAGATGGATCAAAATCCAAGATGTCAATAGACAGGTTTGTTTCTAGAGTTATTGTAAATAACTGAATTGCAGTGTCCTTGTCTTCACTAGTTCTGGATAGTCATTTTATAATGGTATGTCTGGAAAACAGGAAATAAGACATAGCATTGTCACATCATTAGAAAAGAATATCAAAAGAATCTTCCGTCTCATTGTTTACTCATTCCATAAGTGAAACAAACTGTGCTTTTGGTATCAGCCTAGCATACAGGAAACAAATACAATTAACAAAATAATAACATTGTTTAATTAATGATAATAAAGATACATCAATGTTTAGAAATAGGAACATTAAGAGGAACATTACAAAGATACAAAATAAATATACACATAAGTAGATGGCTAATAACAAGTTGTCTTCTTTTTTAAGTAGTTTATGATAAGCATTAATTGAAATACTGTTAATACAATATTTCTTTCCACTTTCTCCAAAACATTGTCTCATCTCTGCCTTTTGTTCTTTTTTTATCTTAGCTAAAGAAAGTCTAATTTGTCTGACTTTTGTGCAACTGAAATCCATGTAGTGTTGTATCATTTTCTTTGCATGATTTTCCCATAGTTTTTCCAGCAATTATGTAAAATATTCTTTATATATATATATATGTAACTATGCCTGAAATCATCTCATTGTGAATTAGCTTCTGCAAAGATCCTTTGCCGAATCATTTTGGGTGGTACACCTTATTGCAAAATAATTTTTCATTCTAATTTAAGGTGAAAATAACTTTTCGTTGGAAATAATTTTCAAAGCACATAATGAAGTAGCTCGTCTCAACTCCTATTTTTCCTTTACATAGTTCTCTCATAATTGTATAAAAAATATTTATCTCACTTCAGAACTATTTGTTTTCCCTAGACTGCTAGGAGATTATTAAAAAAAGAGGTGATTTGACTGGTCAATAAATGTCCCTGCTTCCAAAGTTACCCCAGAGTTTAGGCTTACAGATTTGGGGAATTTTAGACCCTTTTAGAACCAAATGAAGAATATGACCTCAATATGCTGATCAAAACAATTTTAATCACAAATACAAATACTTGTTTGGTTTTGGGATAAATGCATTTCTAATGTTTAATAGTTCACAGAGTTAAAACTCTAATATGGTGAGACAGTACACTGTCTTCAAGACAGTACAGCTAAATATTAAAGATACAGATATTTGGTAGATTCTGTGGGCATTTGGATCTCTCTTTTGTTTCTTCTTGTGCTTGACAGCCCTTGCTCTTATGAAATGGCAGCACTTGTCTCTGGAGATACGTACGGTATGTGCAACTGTGACAAGATAAATAAAGGTCTAATTAGACCTCGGCTTTCTACAAGAGGTTCTTAAATTGTGTGGTACACTTCCAAAGAGAGGAAAGAGACCACTGACCTACTTTATCAGGGAAGAGAAGCAGATCTGTCTCCGAACAGAAATAAAGATCTCTTCCTATGCACTTCGTCCTATTTCCCTACCTCTCCTTCCTCTACTCTCAAGAGACTTCATGCATCTGTAGGAGCTGTGTGGAGAGTACAGCTTGTACTACAAAGTTTGGTAGGTAGAAAAAAGCACAGAAAATCTTGGACTCCAATTCTGAAGACACAAGATATATAAAATTAAATTAAAGGTTTTAAAACAAGAACTATATATTATAAAAATATTAAAGTAACACATTTACATACAGGTGCAGAGGAGGGTGGTGTATAAAAGGCTGGGGAAGTGGAGATTAGACGTATGTGTTCTTATTGGAGAAGAAATTTTGATAACAAAGGAGAACGGAAAAAATAAAAATCGCTACCCTTTTGTGGTAACAGAAAAGAAGGGCTGAAAGAAAAATGCCCATAATCACAGCTCTAATTTACATCAGTATGAATCTTATTTTTAGAGCTGTTTAAAGAGTGGTGGCCAGTTGTGTCACTGATGTATCACAGGTATCTCCTTATGTTCACAGAACCTTATTTTCATCCTCCATATTCTTAATGCACTTAGAAACATCTAGACTAAAATACAAAAACCAAAAAAGTGATCCTTCAGTTCCTTGGCAGGAAGCATTCCTGGAAATCAGAGACAAATGAAGGAGGGGGTTATTTGGGGGGTTTTTTTGGTTGGGTTTAGTTTCCTTCTGGGGGAAGGGGGTGGTGTTGTTTTTTTCCTGATAAAATGCATGATTCCGGTTTTGATAACCAAAGTGAGAACACTTGGCTGGCAAAGCTAGGATCTAACTCAAGGTGACAAGATTTTGTAATTGTGAGAGCTGAGGACTGGAAGTCATTCAAATTTTGAGATGTTTGTTTTGCTTTCATGGATATGATACAATCCAGGGACAGTATCATAGCTCTGTGTGCACTGAATTGGCTGTTAACAAAGGCAGTTCAGCTGACAAGTTCTCAAGACCGAATTCTTTAAAAAATTCATTCTGCTTTAGCTTAAATTGACTTCAAAGGGATTCTGCAAGTTATCCTGGGGCTGAGAGTGCCCTTAAATATCTGAAATAGGCCCTTGCCAGTGAAGCTTAACTCATGTACAGCTTTTAAAAGAAACAAGTATTTCCTGTATTTTAGAGGCTTGTTTTGTCAGAAGATGAAACCATGTGCTTTAGCTGAGTTTAAAGCCTGAATCAGAGCCATAGAAATAACAGGCTTTTGTTTTGGTGGATGGTACAGTGCTTGCATGGCAAGGTTTTGGTAGTAGAGAAGGTTCAGAGGCAGCTTCTTGGAGAAGCTGCCAGAAGCTTGCCTCGTGTCTGACAGAGCCAATGTCAGATGGCTCCAACACGGACCCACTGCTGACCAAAGCTGAGCCCATCAGTCATGCTGGCAGCACATCTGTAACAACATATTTGAGAAAGGAAATAATTGCCGCACAACAGCAACCGGGAAAGGAGGAAGAGCGTATGAAAGAAGTAATTCTGCAGACACCCAGGTCAGTGAAGAAGGAGAAGGAGGAGATACTCCAGGTGCCAGAGCTGAGATTCCCCTGCAGGTCCTGGTGCAGCTCCTGGTGAAGCAGCTGTGCCCCTACAGACCATGAAGGTCCACACAGGAGCAGAGATACACCTTCAGACTGCAGAGAATTGCACACTGGANGAAACCATGTGCTTTAGCTGAGTTTAAAGCCTGAATCAGAGCCATAGAAATAACAGGCTTTTGTTTTGGTGGATGGTACAGTGCTTGCATGGCAAGGTTTTGGTAGTAGAGAAGGTTCAGAGGCAGCTTCTTGGAGAAGCTGCCAGAAGCTTGCCTCGTGTCTGACAGAGCCAATGTCAGATGGCTCCAACACGGACCCACTGCTGACCAAAGCTGAGCCCATCAGTCATGCTGGCAGCACATCTGTAACAACATATTTGAGAAAGGAAATAATTGCCGCACAACAGCAACCGGGAAAGGAGGAAGAGCGTATGAAAGAAGTAATTCTGCAGACACCCAGGTCAGTGAAGAAGGAGAAGGAGGAGATACTCCAGGTGCCAGAGCTGAGATTCCCCTGCAGGTCCTGGTGCAGCTCCTGGTGAAGCAGCTGTGCCCCTACAGACCATGAAGGTCCACACAGGAGCAGAGATACACCTTCAGACTGCAGAGAATTGCACACTGGAGCAGGTGGATGGGGCCAAAGGAAGCTGGGGAAATCAATTTCCCGTGGGAAATCAATTCTAGAGCAGGCTTCTGGCAGAACCTGTGGAGAGAGGAGTCCATGCTGGAGCAGGTTTGCTGGCAGGACTTTTGACCCCCTGAGGAACCCATGCTGGAGCAATGCATTCCCAAAGGACTTCACCCCATGGAATGGGCCCATGCTGGAGCAGTTTGTGGAGAAATGCAGCCTGCTGGAGAATTTCATGGGAGGGACTCCACACCAGAGCAGGAGGAGTGTCAGAAGGGTGGAGCAGGAGAGACAATAGGTAATGAACTGACCATATGCCCCATTCCACTTCTCCCTGCGTACTTTGAGGGAGAGGAGGTAGGAAAATCCAGAGTAAAACTGAACTCAGGAAGAAGGACAAGGTGGAGAGATGTTGTTTTAAGAACTGGTNAGCCCATGACACTAATTGGGGAGTGCATCTCTCCCTGTCCATCTTGACCCATGAGCCTTTCATTGTGTTTTTCTCCCCCTGTTGATTTGGGGAGTGATAGAGTGGCTTGATGGGCACCTGGTGCCCTGGCGATGTCAACCCAACTTGGCTATAACAGGAAAACAAACATGAACTAGTTTCAGCAATGAAAAATAATTCAAATTTAATTGTATTATAAATAGTTTCAGCAATGAAAAAATAATTACAAATTTAATTTTATTATAAACATGTTATTTAGTTTTAACTATTTTGCTCACATCTGCATAAGGTTTACAACTGAAAACACTTCCCAAAAATTTTTTGAAAGGTTGATGCAAACAAAGGAATTTCCTTCTCTTATTTTATAGATGAAATAGTTGAAGTATAAAAGAAATCTAAATATATATTTTTCTGGTTTAGTATTTTTTGTATAATATATGACTGGAAAGAAGAATCCAATGTGTAGCTTGAGAATGTGCAAAAAAAAGTGATAGAAAAACAACAGAGAAATAAAGAAAAGTGCCAAAGACCTGGAAAAAGACAGCCTAATATTCTCATTTAATATTTCTGAAAACAATTTCTATTTATGGCAACTTAATAAATTTCACTGAGTTGCCTAGAGGAAGAAGACTATCCTATTTGAAATACTACATTATTTTTGCTGGCAGAAAATTATTGCATTTTCATACACTTACTTGTGGCAAACAGACTACAATAAATCTCTTGGTTTGCATATGTTTATTTGAGGAGTTAAATATTTTTTATCTGTAAAAAGGCTAGAGAGATTAAAAATCCACAAAGGTTAAAGTGGGAATAAAAAGTGGGAAGTATATTTAAGAAACAATTCGAACCAGAACAAAATTTTATGTCACTTAAGACTAAATAAAATTAATATTCTGCTTTGTTTGACCAAATTCTGAAACATGGTATAATTTATATATTGTTGCTAAAATTTTTACTGCAATCTAAAGTTTGTTGAGGTGGGGTTTTTTTTTGTTTTCATCCAGGCAAGCAATTGATTCAGCCAGTTCTTATGAAAACTGGTTTACAGTATCTACATATATACTGACATACTAAAACAGTCCAGTTCTATTTCATGCACTAGAGGTAAGAATGCTTTAATAAATTGAATCATCTGAATTAATTCCAAGGATATGGCATATTTCTTTTCATCTTACTAGAAGGAATAAATACATTTAGGTAAACAACTCATTGACAGAACTCTCCTGGAATAATGAGATACACCTTATTAGGATAATGCCCTCCAACATTTGGTTCTCAGAACATGAGTATTCAGAGCATTCTGATTCAGAAGCTGATTATATTCAGACTAGGTACTGTGGAGTATATTTTTCTGTATTTAATAAGACTCTTTTGCATAGTTAATCATCTGAAGCTAAAATTATTCAGGCTATCCAAACCTCCAAGTCAGCGAAAGCTGACTGTTTTCTTTATCTGCATCATGAAATTAAAAGGGACAAGAAGTGTCTTGCGAGGTATTTGAGAGTTTGTTCCTTTATGTCAATGGGAATTGTAAACATACACTCAAGTGTCTAGTGTTGAACACAGGCCTGCTTGTTCACTTCATAGTAAGAGTTAAACATAGTCTAATTCCTTCTTTAAAAAGGCTTACAGTGGCAGCCTTAAAGCAGTTCTAACCAAGAGAGGCAGAAAGTAATGCAAAGTGTTTGACCCAGTGTGAAGACATAAATGCTCCTGTTCTAAAGCTTATTCCAACAGCTAGGCTGAAATATACGCCCAAGAGTGCAAGAGCAACTCTGTTCCCTAGTTGTGCAGAAGGAATTATTTTTTCACAATCTGCACTATACTTAGTCCACAGAAACCTTCATCACCAGGAAATTAGACACCAGCTATTACTAGTATTAATAAGCTTATGTGATGCTGTATATATTTATCTGCCACTACAGCTTTTAAAGACCTGGTCTCTCTCTTCCTCTCTCTCATGAACCAGTATGCATGTATGCATATCTGTTTAAGGTTAAGTTCATAATTTGGGCTAGGGTCAGTGTCTATGGTTTAATGACCAAAGAAGCCTACAACACCAGAAGTATTAAGATTATACAGTCATCAAATATCTTACTTGGGATTTTTTAATTGAATTCTTTTTGGAACACAAACCCTAACCTATAAACCCAATGCTAACAATAGTTTACCAAAAACCCTAAACCCCAATCTCTAACCCTGACCTCTAATCCTAATAACAGTAATGCTAATCCTTGTTGCAGTGGGCCACAGGTGGTAGCTGCATCATCTGCCACATGGGAAAGTGCAGGACTGGGCCAAGTGTCCCATTTTCTTTCAGTTTGCTTCTTCTCTGTTACTAACAGTCACTGATGTTTGCTAAGAATAAACCTATTTACGACTTCTCTGTGCTGAATGGTCTGATTCCAAACTCATTCTAAACTATTTTAATTTTAATTTGCTCTCCTGTCCACTTCCAGCTTCAAATCTCTTCATTTCTCATTTTCCTTTGGCCAGTACTTACTTCCCAATCTTATTACACTTCCATGTCAAAAAAAAATTGCTCAGGTGCAAAGAATAATTAATTGTATTCAGGAAAAGAGAAAATAGCAATATCCTGACTGTCAATGTACATGACAGTTAAAAATAATACTCTCTTGATTGCTAAGAAAAGCTATCTGAGAAGTTTCCTCACAGAGATACTAGGAGCATGTGTTCCAAACCATAAAGTTTAATAACATTTTTCATGCCAAATCTTGTTTTACATTTACAGTTACAATTTTAAGATCACAATGCCACCCATCACCTCCCCTGCCAGCTAGACTGCAGACATCTTTATGAACTTCCTCTGTGGCATTATTTAAAGCAGTAAAACACCTACAGCTGTCACTGACACATCAAGAAAGACACCTAGAACTGACTCAGAACCTTGATCAGGGGTTAGGGAATGAGATCTCTACCTTTACATGCTAAATAATTGCAAGTGTAAATAAGGCATTCAGTGACTATTAAAATTATGACAGATAAATGAAGAAGTTTATCTGAAGCTGTCTCAAGCGAGATTTAGGGTAGATATCAGGAAAATATTCTTCACCCAGTGGGTGGTTGGACACTGGAAAAGGGTCCCCAGGGAAGTGGTNCACTCGAAGAGAGTCCCCAGGGAAGTGGTCACAGCACCAAGTCTGACAGGCTCTTGCGCACATGATGTAACTCTTAGGGATGTCCTGTGCAGGGTCAGAAGGTGGACTTGATGATCCTTGTTGGTCCCTTTCAATTAAGGATTTTCTATTACTCAATGATTCTAAGAATATCTGAGAAAATTATTTTCTTCCACAAATATTAGTAGATCACTTCACTTTGCATAGATCAGTCCTCAATCCTGATGCATCTGTTTTGACCTCTATTCCTAACACCCTAAGGTTTCTTGCACTTCTCGTTCAGATCTAAAGAATGATTTGTGTTCTTTAAACATTCCCTTTCATCTGTATCAAGTGATTTTACAAAAGGTATTCTGTCTCCCTAAAATCCTTTCATAATTTTTTCTCCATGAAAGAAATGTTGACTTTTAGAAACTTTCTCAGTAAAACTCTGCAAAAGGACAGAATGAGGGACTTGAACTTCTTTAAAGAAAACAAGAAGATTGCTATCCAAATCAAGTAGCATGTAAATGGACTGACTGACACTGATATATAGAGAAAGATCTCCATTTCATGCACAACAAGGTGAGCAAAACAGAAGTAGATTATTGACCTGTATGCCAAAAGAGTAAGAGAAAAAAAAAGGGGCAAAGGTAATGGACTGCAAAAGTCATCTAAGCTGCATGTAAATCTAAAAATGTCAATAGGTGTTTTTCCTCAAATTGAAAAAAGTCGTGTTGGTTTGAAATAAGATTTGGGTGCCTAAAGTAATTTTTTATTCTTGCCCATAGTGTTTAACAGTCACAAGATGGTAACAAAGGAATATACAGGGAATAAAGTAAATATGAAGACTGACCTCTATTTTAGGAAGATAGCATGCAGCATTTCATAGTTTAAAGTTACAGGCATTATTTGTAGACTAAAAGAATGCTAGAAATGGAATGTTTGATTTTGAAGACCAGGACAGAGTGCATTACTGACAATAATCTCTATAGCATGAGTTTGCTTTTCTTTTTATTCAGTCTGTGTATTTATACATTTTTCAGATATATTTATTTTGATGACCTGTAATTTTGTACTTTGAGCTGCTGAATAATGCTTTTTCCAGTAGTCAGCTTGTAACTTTTTATTTGTGTCAAACATACTTTTGATGTCAATAAACTTCTGTCCTTTTCAAAATTCATTTTTGTTCTATTTGACACTTGTAAAATTATCTGAAAAAATAAACTTTTAAAGACTTTTCTTAAAAATGTTTCACAGCAGAAACTTCGAGAAAAGCAAACTCATGC